>JAMKCH010004454.1:0-35814 GCA_023653785.1 Ophioderma brevispina | reverse complement strand
TTTCCCTTTAAAAATGTCCATTTTCGACAATTTTCAGGAAAACTAATACGGTGACACCAATTTTTTATTTCGGTATTTTCAAGTATGTAACTTAGACCTAAACATATGTGAAAATCAGAAAAACGATCGGCCCCATTGTTATCTTTTTAGAGCACTTTAGTATCGGTGCATCACATTTTCCCATAGAGTTGCGTGGTAAATAATGTAAAATTTTGAGCAAAAATGTACTTTTTGAAAATCTTTTTTTCTCAAAAACGAATACGGTAAGCCATATTTTTTATTTCAGATTTGTTATCAGCACAAATAAATGTACTATATATCAAATTTTCTTCGGCCATTTAAATCATGATGCCAACACCTTAATAATTAAGTCATTATTTTCATAATACTTTTAATCTAATTGATTTTCCTTTTAAAGCACACCTATAAAGCCATGGCAATGTTTTGTTGTTCCATTGCTTTGTACGAATGTAGAGTTAGAACAATAACACTACATTCGTAAATGTACGAATGGAGATTTTAATAAAAACTCATTTACGAATGGAGTGTTATTGTTCTAACTCTACATTCGTGCAAAATAATGGAGCGACAAAACAATGCCGTGACGTCATAGGTGTGCGTTAATATAACAGAAGTGGTCATTTGTCTATGGTTCATAGCTCAGGGAAATCTGTTGGACTATATTACACAATACTAATTCTTGTTTTGTTCATGAATAACAATACAAGTGACTTCTGATTTTGTTCTGGTTAGTGAAGTAGATAAGTCATAATTTTCACCAAGATCGTGCACTTCTGCAAAAGGCATGAAACTTGGCACAAACCTTCCTTGGGGTATGTAAAGCAATTTCAGAAGGGGTGCCCAAAAACTCGACCACAATAATGACGTCATAGGCCACGCCCCCTTTTTATACATATTTCGTAGTAATGTTAAACTGATTACTTTCATAATCAGATCAAGTTTGGTATCAAATTAAAGCTTGAGACATGTAGAGTGCTAAAATGATCTAAATATTTGAATATTTGGTAAGTAGAGGTCAGTTTGGGGGTCATTAAAGGACGTACGATACCATTGACCAGTTTTGTGGCTGATAACCGTAGTTAAGGTTTGGTGTCAAAATCAAAATGCGATTGGTCACTCGAATGGGGTATGTTGAGAAAATTGCATGTGAGAAGCAGCACAACGACTTTACTGCAATATAATGTCCATAACCACACCCCTTGTATTATTAGTATGACGCAAAGTAATCGTAAGTTGAGGTTTCATGTATAAATTGGCATTTAAATATTTTTAATTTTTTAATATTCCATTGCGATTATTTTCAGGTTATTGATAGGCCAGTCAAATTAGGAAAACATAATGACTTTTAACTAATTGCAACATAATCTTTTTCTCCAGAATTTTATTGGGAAAGGTCCATCGCCTTTCAAGGATTAAAAACGTATAATTTCCCTATCTGGAAGTAGTGCTTAACTGTTATGAGGCAAAAAAGTGCTTAACTGTTATGAGGCAAAATATGTTCAAGGTCACAATGGGGTAAATTTTAGATTTACCCGTTTGTTAAAAAAAATGTCAAATTGTTCGTCTACTGGTACACGAGCCCAAAATATACTGGTTGCACCATATGATTATTTATTGCATAATTAGACTGCAAATGTAACTGGGGCCATGTGAGGTCCCAACTAAACTGTTATTTCTATTGGGAACTGTTCAAACAACTTAGGAAATCTATATACAATTTAGTATCGTGTCGATCCAAATGAACCCAAATTTTAAAACCAGTGTAGAGCAGATTGACAAAATTACCCCAGGATGGACCTTGAACTGTTATGGGTCTATTGAAATCCAAACTATGATCCCAAATACTGTCGAAAACAGTACCTTATTAATTCGAACAATGCCAATTTACCCTTGTACAAACTTTGAACCCTTATTCCTACATATTCACAGTGTCGATTTGGTTAATTTAGTCGTATTCGTAAGTTTGCAGTATATACTAACATCAAAACTATCAATCCCCCAACGTATATTGCGGTTTGTTGGTACATTTCTGTGAAAAGCTGCTGTCTTTAGTGGAAGTTAATACATACGTTAAAGCATAAATATTACTGCAGAGATTTATAACAAGGTCAATACATGGCTAATGTGGGTACCAAAGGTCCGGCCAGTGGGGACAAGGGAGCCTGGGAAATAGCTAAAAATTCTTCCACAATCCATGTCATATGTCACATGGCATCCATCTGAAATTTGTTCTTCAAACCACAACAACAACAAATCATTAACAAAAAAATGAATAAATAGTATAAAATATATTTTTGAAACAATAACATTTTTAAAAGTTCATAGATTTGAATTTCAACGATCAAAACGTATTGATACAACTAGAGCTTAGGGTGAAGGTAACTTCAATCAAAATAATAAAATATATATAATATATCAAGTAAAAAATAAAATAACAGCAAAATACAAAAAAAAAGTCGCGGTCGTTGGACCGCTAGTGTCGTTTGCCGTCATGGTTTGTGATTGGGTCGAAGGTACCATGGGTCACGAAGGTGACATGAGGTCACGAAGGTTACATGAGGTCACCAAGGGTTACATGTGGTCACCAAGGTCACATGCTGTCACCAAGGTCCAATAGGGTCACCAGGTCCATGGGGTCCAAGGTCAACATGGTCACGGTGTCACAAGGGTCAACGCGAGGGCACACGAGTCACCGAGGTTCACATGGGGTCCACCAGTCACAGGGATCACAAGGTCACATGGATCACAAAGGTCACATGGGGTCACAAAGGCACATGGGGAACAAAGGGCACACGGGGTCACCAAGGTCACAAGGGTCACCAAGGTAACACGGGGTCAACAAGGTCACACGAGGTCACCAACCGGTCACCTGAGGTCACCAAGGTCACATGAGTCACCAAGGTCAACCCACCCTTACCCCAACACCCCACCCGGCCTCCTCCATGACACACCCCACACCGACCCCCACCCACCACACAATCTATTTTGTGAATGGGCCACACAGGTAACTTGAGGTAACAAAGGTCACATAAGGTCACCAAGGTCACATGAGGTTTACCAAGGTCACATGAGGTCACCAAGGTCACATGAGGTTACCAAGGTCCAATGAGGTCACAAAGGTTCACATGAGGTTTACCAAGGTCACATGAGGTCACCAGGGTCAAGAATTGTGTCCACAACGGTAACCCCACCCCCCCCACCTCGCACCCCACCCTTCCCCGATGCACCCCACTCCAACGCACACCACCGACCCCCACACAAAACGCAACATCCCCGACCCTCCCCGACGCACTCCCACACGACCACCTCCCCAATTGCACCCCACCACAACCCACCACTAACCCCCCACCCGCCCCCACACACCGCCCAACACACCACCCTCCCTCCCCAAACACCCCACCTTACCCTCAATATGATTCACACACAAGATGTATGGTCTAGTAGTTTTTCATATAGCAAAAGGAATTTTGCATTCCAAAATGCAACCGTTTTAGCGTACAGCAATTATTGCATTAATTAGCTCCATTTGCATACCTAACTGCATGTATAAGGAACTTTCAAATGGCAAAGAAGATGTGCACCATAATGGGTTTTCGTAAAGTGAAGGAATTTTACATATCGATGGACCGTTTCAAAAATATAGCGATTACGCTGGATTTTGCATATTAATAGCTCATTTGCATGCATAATTTGCTCTAAATATGCAAACATCTAATAAGGTTGAGAATCTTAACCCGTTCCTTCCACCAAGACATCATTATGACGCCTTAGGAACTCCAGATAAACTTGCACACAAGCCTTGCGGGAAAGGGCTAACATTTTGACCGGCAACGGTCACACGAGTCACCAAGGTGGGGGGGGGGGGGACACATGAGGTAACCAACATATCACCCCAACCGCCCCCTCCTTTCCACCAAGTTACATCATTGTAGCCCTTACTAAACTCCATACGCAGCAATTATATTAAGGTTAACATTTTGACCAAGACCCACACCACACACAGACATACGACCAAGTAAATCCCTATGTGCCTCCTGTCTGCAATTCTTGCAGTACAACACAAAAAGACCGTAAACAAGATGGTCAAACAGAAGAAAAGTCAGTACACTTGACGTTCCTGTCCAAAAGCTTTATTGTTGAAAATTATCTGTCAATTTGCATTAAGTAACACAATGACGGATAAAATGAGGATGGTGTCAGGAGTTCTGAAGGGACATGAAATGGATATGATTGTAGCTCGAAACCCAGGGCCCATTCGGTGACAGAATGACTAAAAAAATAGGGATCTTTGGGCGAGAAAGACAAGATCAAAAATACCACAAAACCAAACATGAGGGGTTTTCGGGTTTCAAATTTGCAAAATGTCCTAAAATGGGTTAGTTTTGGTAAATTTTAAAAAAAATAATCGGGTCTTTGGGTGACATTTTTCAAAATATATGGGGTCTTTTTGGGTGACAGCGATCTGAAATGGGGTCTTAACAGGCGCTTATCTATATGCGGGTCACCTCCAAATGGGATTGCCGCCGCCCCTGTACTATGGCAAAGCCTTCATAGATGCTTTCAGATCACAAATACTTTTGATGATCCCTTTTCTATATGTTGGAAATTGTCGATGATGGTAACCTGGGCAGTCTTAATTAATTATTTCAGCACCGATCGTGTACGTGCTATGGGGCATTTGTGCTATTGGAGTAATGTTACAGTCTTTCAGTGCATAAAGGGACATCTTGAACAAAACTAAGGATGATGAACAAAAGTCCAAATCTTTCAATACTGTGATATCATATAGTGCTTGATGTGATATGGACGTGCACCCGCTATCACCAAGACGTTTGTGCTATTGGAAGCACAGCACGTGGTTTCTTTGCCATCAACCGTATGGAGTACATTCCATACATTGAGAATTGTTTCCTGAAAAATGTCAGATGGGATTTTGAGGAACATTTTGGGTTATCAAAGATAACGTTGTGGACTAACGTTGCAGAAATATTTCAATTCCGTAAATCCTCACCTACAAATGCCCATCATGTCTTATAATGAACACAGATTCAAAAAAGACAAACGCTTCAAATTTGCAATCTCTGTTTAAATAAATCAAAAAGTAGTAGGGTGCTTGATAGTGTCATTTTGGGAAGTATACGGCGCGGAGCATGTCCTTTTTTGTAATATCCACAAAATCAATATTTGTAAAATTGAAAAGCCTAATTTTTTTTCATGAAACTACATAGTATGTTTTACCTTTATTTAAAAAATAAGTTATTTGGATGATGATTTTTTTTATCATTCGAAATTTGGTGACTAATTTATGGAACGGGGCCCTTTATTGTATGCATATCCATGTGGTGGATTTGGATACCAAATTTGGTGAAATTTTATATCAAATGACTTCCAATGACCTTCACATGACCTATATGACCGCCAAGTGCTAGATACCCTGTTCACAGGTATCTTTAAGAGATCTTTATGTTCCCAGCTTTTAATTTATTTTGTTACCACACATGATCGGTTGCTGAGGAATTTCCATTTTTAACATATGAGCAATATCAAAAAGGGGACGGGCATATTACGTATTCTCAGACCTCAAGGATTGAGCGCACCTCTGCCATGCAATCCTACACCAACCTATCTGGGAGTGAAGCTGTGAACCGGCAGATTCTTACTCGGCGCATCCTCGGAGTTCCGTGCCCGCCCCCCCCCCCCCCAAAAAGGTATCTTCGAGGAATGAAACGAACGTCTGCCTGTTCCGACTATGCTGGATCCTCATGGGGTGGCCTGCCACGATTTTTTAACGCACCACTGCCTTGGCTCTGGTCTAAAGCGCTGCTGAGTATGCCGCCCCAACTGGTGCAAAAACCGCTCTCACACAAGAAGCTGGTCACAGTACTCAATGAGACTTTGAGAACCATAATGGTGTTTTGCCTCCGTCTACTTACTGCCCACTAGTTTCTAAACCAGTGCAACAATTTCAGGCATTGCAACCTGCATTCTTGGAGAGAAACACCACCCACATCTAAGTGGAATAGGCTCTGCTGGACAACAAGCACCTTCTCCATAACACTGTCAAAGAATCACACAACTCGGCAGACGAGACTGTGCTCTCGCCAACCTTTCTGTCGACACGACGGCTGCTAAACTCTCCAGCTCCCCATTCAACATCTTACAGACATGGAATACTGCCTGGCTAGATAGCCACCAGACCAGAGCAACTCACTATTACACCTGGACGACACCACCTGGTAGATCTCCACGCAAGAATGGGTCACCTTAAACCGAATTCGCCCCGGGGATCCGGTCCCACAGCAATATGCACCGATGGGACTGCGGCCATCGCCAGCCTTCCAATGGGTTCTCCATCACAGACTGCGGCTCATATTCTCAATGAGTGCCCTACCTTCGTCCACCAATCGACAAGACTTCTCAAACCCCAACCAATCAACAGAGTGCTGGATCCACACCACCGTTACAACACATTTAGATCTGCCTCATATACTCAAGACAGAAGTACTATAGTGAGTTAGCGATGTCACTTATACAAACAGATATTACAGTTACACTTCCCCGTGTTCACCACTGCACCGGAGTCCTTGAAAGACATTAATGCAAATCACGCTCCACGCTGGAATTTATCAAGCGTGAAGATGAGCACTGTCATCACTCTCAACCGTCCCGTTTGAAGGTCCAGGGTCCATCCCTACTGCCAGGGACCCCCCCAGATTTGCCCGGTGGCGGGTCAACCCCGGGGTGCCCCACCGCCGGCGCTCTGCGGAGCAGCCACCGTGGCTTGCTTCCGTTGGTACCAGGTGCTGGCGACTCCACTGCTATCGAGCGGTGCAGTCGCCCCGCTGCTTGGGCGAAGCAACTTTTCTTTCACCCTCTAGGGGGTCGTGGTTTTCTGCGCGGTCCTAGCCTGGTACCTGCCATGGGTGCAGGCGGTGTATCCCACCTGCGTGACTGTACTTATCCTAATGTCGCAATGTGACTCTCTTCGCGGCCGTACGTCTCGTCGGCGCCGGGAAGTCGTTGGAGTGTCCCCCCCCCCCGCCTTTTCCGGCGCGGAGTTTCTAACCGTTCTACACCTCTCGTACGGAAGGTGGTCGGGATGTTCTCCGCTGTCGTTTGGCGTTGATGATCAGTCCTCATTACCGCGACTCTCCACTGGGGAGCGTCGCGCGGGGGTTGTTTCTCCCTCTAGCGCGTCATTTTCATTTCGGCACTCACCTATGGGACTTACTTGTCTCCTTACGGGGGATGTCTCTCAGGGGTTGTTCGTCCGCTTCGTTGCTGTTGATCTTCAATCCTAGTGCCGCGACTTGTCTGCCTTGTGGGGATTTCGCGCCGCTCCGGCTCTCGTGCCTCCCCACTCGGTGTACTCCGTAGGTCTCTGGCGGTACTCACGGCGTCCTCAGGCGTCTCTGGGCATGGTTTCCCCCCCGGAGCGGGGGACCTGCCTAGTCTCTTCCACTCTTCCTCGGTTTTTCTGGGGTGTGATCTATCTCAGCCTGTAGGGTCCTTGGTCGCCGCGGTTCCCGTCGTTTGCTCTGCTTCTGTCGTGGCTCCTTTCTCTTGCGACTCCCCTTCGTCGGAGGTGTCTAGCGGGGGTAGCTCCCCCGCCCTGCCGTTGGCTGGGCCTAGCCCGCCTTGGCCCGGGGTGTGAGGCGGCTTTCCTGCCATGCTATCGCCTTTTGCTCCGCCGGGGCCGCGACATTAGGCCCTATGCACATTGCCCCCGAGCCTGCTTGGTGCTTTCATCCGTGCTCGGGGCTCCCCTCGTTTGGGCTCGACTTATCCTAGACCCTGACGCGTCCCTCTGTTGCTGTTTTAAGCTCTGGGTCGCTTGGTGCTTCCGTCGCCGCCGTCTGAGGCGGCCGACTATTGATGCCCACGGTTGTACAAGCGCTTCGGGATGCCCACCGCGTGTCCTTTAGCAGCATACCTTCGACGTAAGGCCGTTCGGCCTTGGCTAGTTCAGCGCCAGGCCTTCTAGGCCTTGGTGGTCCTTGCCCTCTATCTCTGGCGGTAGCCCCTGCTGCCCAGCCTGGTCCGCCGTCCCCCTCTAATGTACTCGGAGCGTGGCGTGGTCATCTCTGCTGTCTCCCCTCGTTGGGGAGCTAGACACCACGCCCCCCCCCTCGGGGTTGAGGCCCGCGGCTGTGCCCGGGCTTAACTTTGGCTCCTGTCGGGGCCTATCTTAGGCCGGCATAGGCTGGGGTTAAGGATTTTCTCCTTCCCTCTTGGCCTTATCCCTGTATAGGGACTTGGACCTTGCTTGGCTGTTCACGGGAGTTCGCCCGTCTACCTCACTCCCGTCTGGACCCCAAAAAACGAGATCCCGGCTCTCCAGCCGGCTGGCGCCCTCATTGGGCCTAGCCTGTTTGGGCGCCGGGTTCGGGCCTCGGTCCATGTCGGTCTAGGCGCTGGTGCTTTTGTTTCCCAGCTTTGGGTTCGGCTTCCCACCCCGTTTGGACGCCTCTACCCCTCTTTGCTCTGTTTGTCGCCGGGCGCCTGTTTGGTTGGTCCTGTTTGTCTAACCTTAACGGTGCCCAGGGCTTACTTTTCGCGTCCCCTTGGGGCTAGCCCTTGAGTTCGTTTGACTTTTGGCCTAGACGCCACCCACCTGGGGCTGTCGTCCTTGGACCGTAAGGCCCCTTCTTCTTCTCTCGTCCGGGGAGCTAGGGGCTGCCTCGACAGTTCCTACGCGCTCCTCGCCTTCGTCGGCCTGGGGCGCTGTGACACAACCCCTGGGCCTCGCCCCCTTTAAACGCGGGGCCCGGGGTGGACTCCCCTTCGCCCGCCTCATCGGGATCTGTCAGGTCGTTTTCTTCCCCTCTGTCATAGCGGTCCACCATGCTCTTTTTCTCTACCCCGTCACTCGGTTCTTACTGTCCGGCCGTGGCTTCGTTGCCCCCTGGCCGAGTTTTTTCAGCCTTGATCTTGTGCCATTCTCCTATGTATCCTCTGGATTCTGTTGGTACGTTCGGTTCTTCCGGCTCCCGTCTGATCCTTCGCGATCCGGGAGCCGTTGACGTTGTTACCCCGCGCTTGGTTTCGATTTGGGGGATCTCTGTCCCCTCTTGTCGGTCGAAAGGGGTCATCAGACCTTGCCCTGGACTTCTAATCGATAGGAGCCTTTCGCTCCCAGGCGGGCATGTCTCCGGGGGCGTTTTCCCCCGCTTGAGCATCCCCATGTCTAATTCTCAAGTTTTTTTGGTTGACGAGTTAGTTACTTCCACTTCTCGAGACACTGGTGACGTCTGGTCGGTATCTGGTCCGGTCGGTCCCTGCGGTCAGTGTGGGACTTGTCCCCACCTCAAAGGGCGGGACTTTGTCCCTCCCTTCTGACCTCGACTTTTCGCTTTCCGAGCGGAATATCGTGTCAGGACCGCTGGTTGTCCATGACCACCTTTTGGAGACGCCCTTCTTCCCGTAGCCAGGAGTTCGGTTGCGCGGTCTAGGTGTCCTGCCTCCTTGATATCGAGCTGTCGTTTCGTTCAGAAGATCCGTTGGGTTCCTAGTTTTCCATGATATTCTGTTCTTTCTTTTATCGACTTTGTCACCCTCCTCGTTGGCAGTCGCCACTGGCTGGTGTCTCCGCTCGAGCATCTCGAGTGCCTCGAGCATCTCGGGCATCTCGAGAGACTCCCGATATTCGGATTTTCTCGAGCCTCTGGGAGCTTTCATTTCGGTCGCCCCTTGGGCTCGACCCTATTCCGTGAAGCTTCCCTTTAGGCCCCTTCGCCTGGTAGATTTCTTAGTGGTTCACCCACTTCGTCTACCGTTTCGAGCCGGATCTCCGTCTGGCCCGTTCGGTGGAGGTGCCTAGCTCTGGCCGCCTTACCGCTATCCGGCACCGATGCCGTGATTCCCGGTTTATCAAGATTGCCTGCCTCGTTCATCACTCGGTAGTTCTGTCTGCTTCGAGTCGAGGCCTGGATTGTCCCCTCCTATCCCGATCCCGGCTTTGTCAGCCGTGGGGTGGGATTTTTCACTTATCTTGAGGCTTGGTTGCCAACCTACTCCGATCGTCCATCGGCCGGACTTTTTGTGGCCTAACTCCGCCATTCCACGTGGATGTTTGTTTGGTTTATCCTTCATGACCGTTGGTAATGTCCCATTAAACACCCTGAAGGTGCGTGTTCCGTTCCCGACTCGAAGTTAGTTCCCTTGGGATCTATCTTAACGGCGGATTTTCTTGGCGTAGCCCCCGAGTTGTCTCGGTGCGGCACGCTCTAGTTCTTCTGCCCCTATTACACTTTCGTTTCGGGTCGCCTCCGCCGGCTAATTCGCATCGGAGATTTCTTCTCCTTCTCCCTCTTTAGCTTTTCTCTCGGGTCGGGATTTTGGTTTATCTCTCCGCCCTCTCACAGGCTGGTTGTTTATCCGCTTATCCCTCAAGCAATCGTCTCCTCCTCCCCCTCGGGTCGAGTCTTGGTCTCTCCCCGTTGGGTTTCGTCTGTGGTGTTCCGTTCGGGCTCCCGCTCTCGGGAGCCAGTTCGTCCGTTCCGTTTTTTGGAATAGGCTTCTTCCTGGCCGCGTTTTTACGCGGGTTGGCCTTGCGTTTCCTTGAGTACTCGAGTACCTTGCCGAGCCCGTGAAGCCATTGTTCCTTGCCATTTGCCCTCGAGGGGCGTCATCGGCCTTTGTCTATGGCCTCCTGCCTCTCCCGTCTCCTTCAGAGTTTTTCTTCTCGCCTATTCCTTAGGCTTTATCTTGTCTTCTCGGTGTGGATCTCTGCACTGCTCTGTTTCCAAAAGACTTTAAGAGCCAGGTCTTAGAACAATTAAAAGTTTCAGGCCCTAATACTCACCCCTGGTGTTAGCCACCCTTTAGGTGATTTCTTCTGTGCCCTGACCTTTGGAATCTAGGATTTCCATGTGTTTTCAGCCCTGGTTTTTTTTTTTTTCGTTCGTTCCACCATTTGGCTGCACCTTTCGACCCGCTCTCTGAGACTATTATGTTCCACCTCGAACTAGTAGGAGCTAGTCTCGGTGTTTGATTGAAAATATCATTCAACGACGGTTAATGCATATGTTTCAGTCACATTTGTTTAAAAGTGAAATCAGCCATGTAATGATTTAGGTCAAAAACACGTTGTTATAAATGTTTTATAAATCATATAACTGAGGCCTGATTTCCTTTCCAATGTTGACTTCCCACTCCGTCCCTACCCCACAACATAATAGTTCGTGCGTCCGTGTGGGCGTTGAGCCAAAACGGAGCTAAGGGAGAGTAATGGCCGACAGGGTGTGACCTGGGGTCACTGGTAGGGACGTTCCATTTTTCTTTAGGGGTGTTATTTGTATTTTGGGGCATTTCACTTCTCAAGAAGGAAATGCATATGTTTCAGTCAACATTGGAAAGGAAATTAGGCCTCAGTTATATGATTTATAAAACATAACGTGTTTTTGACTATTACAGAGTACTCTATGGGGATTTCAAAATCGTGTTTTAGCTCTCACTTAAAAACGGGTTGAAATATCGGCGCAAAACTTCACAGAGAGGTTTTGGAATGAAGGCCATTCTATTAAGATGAAAAAATTATAGACTTAAATGGGGTCATCCTCCTTTAAATCATAAAAACTGGTCATTTTCTTGCGCATCACCAATGGCTGCGTTCTTCCGCCGAAACCATCAACTGAATATCACATGCATTTCAAAATTGGCGTGAAATGGCGTCTGAAGCTATGGACGGCAATCTCTCTATCCCCAAATTAGATGACGGACTTTCATATATCATATCGAAAGCACAGATGCAAGGTGTCAGCATATAGAAATTGCAATGAAATAATAATAATAATAATAAACCATATTTGTGAGCGCATAAAACATAAACATCTCAATGCGCTATAGTGGTGAGAAAAATGTAAATGAAACACTCAAGAGAGATTACACAGGGAAGGCAATATAAGTGAGTTTTGAGCTGACTTTCGAACCGAACTATAGTTTGTGAATTGCGGATGTGTTTGGGGAGTGCATTCCACAGTATTCGGCAGAAATAGCGATGGCCAGCTCTCCATAGGTCTTTTTACGGGAGGCAACAACTTGCAAACTACCCTCAGGGCGCAGTTTACCTGGCCTAAGGCCACGATGTGGAACACAGGGAGTGATAAGATATTTCAAGTAGGAAGGGGCCATGCCATGGAATGCTTTATAAGTGAGGAGAAGAAGGGTCAACTGAATCTCTATGATCAACCGGGAGCCGGCGGAGCTTTTATTTTTTTTTCGAAAAACCCCCGGCCATATTTTGATTCGTCGTATTTTTTTGATATTTTTGAGGAAGGCCATACAAAAGAAGAATTGCAATTATCAAGGCCTACTGTGACAAACTCTTCGTCGCTGGGCGGGAAAAAACTATATGTAACTCCATAGGTCAATGCACACCTCATATGTAAAACGTGGGCCCCAGTGCTAACACCTCATATGTGCATTTTGTTCACATCGGGTTCTAGCTTGAATTTTCATTGCCAAATTGATAGTAAATCCTATGGCACTTTATTTCAGAATCTGGATAAATAATACCTAAAATATATTAGAAAGGAAACTTCCTGTCATGGCATACAGCAAATTAGTCAGTTTTTGGTGTCGCTCGAAAGTTACATATTAGGTTTTGGTTCATGTAACCGTTTTTATACTACTCCATTTAGTTTTTGCCTTTTAAAGGTCAAATGCACATATGATATTTTTCCGCCCAGCTCCGCTGTATACATATTCTGTGTGGATGCCGAGTCAAGGTATTTTCGCAATTTGCCAATCTTGCTCAATGCAAAGGAAGCACTTCGGAATAAGTTGTTAACATGATGGTACATCTTGAGATGTTTATCAAATACAACACCTAGATCTTTTACTTGAGGTGCAGTATTTACAGCAAAGAGTAAAGTAAAGTTATGATCTCAGTTTTGCTTTCATTCAGGACTAAGAAATTAGACGCCATCCACATTTTAACATCCTTAATGCAGTTCTCAATTTTCTCAATGGCGTTATGTTGGGTCCTGACATTGAAACTGATGTAAATTTGGGTATCATCAGCATATGTCCAAAGGAGAGACCATGCCTTGTTATAGTTCTCTCAAGTGGGGCAGTGTATAGAATAAAACCAATGGAGTTTTCCGGAGTAATATTGACCTAGATCGTCACAATAAACTTGTTCACAGGTTGCAGCTAAAATAAATTATCACTTCAAAATTCGTTTTGCATGCCCAACATTGGTTCCAATATTGACAGTTTACGTTAAAACAATAGGGTTAATAGTTCCCTAAAAATACCAGCCCAATAATCCTTTGCCCAAAAAACATATTATCGACTGGAGACATGTGTTGATTCACCATTTCTTTGTTCGTCGCCGTGGAGGTAACTTCCGGTCAGTTGTACACAGTACCTAGGCTACGCTATAGAGTAAACTGTTACGGACGCTACAGAGTAGACACGAGTATGGCTTCAATTGCCACTGACTACACCCTATAGCATTTTAGACTCAGTCTCAACATCCTAGACTTCTTTTATAGCTTTTTATCGAGTTTTTACCAAACAAACAATCATAAGTAAAAGTAAAAGTGTTGGATAAGATTCGCTGAAAGCAGTGTAATTACTACAAACTTGAAGCAGAGGTTGGAAATTCTGTAGCGAAATTGTTAAGTACCAAAATACGAAGCTATCAACAACAGCCTGACCTGGGAAATACCCACTGATCTCTATAGTGAATGACAGACTTTTATGTTTGTCTCGTTACTCTCTCTATTGATTTAAAAGAGATCTTGCAATCATGGCAGGTGTCCATAATGCGACTATAATTTCAATAATCCATCCCCAAACAATGACAGGCGGTGTTTCTACACCAATTCCTATTCCTGAAGCCTGAAAAAGGTATATAGTTTGTACTCTGTACATCCTCAAGGTCTTGGAGTCTAAAAATAGTAAGTTGTACATGGTTCAAATGTAAAAGTTAATTCGATTTGGATAAAAATGATACAAATTATGGGATTCATAGGGTTAAAATATGGGATCGTTTTGACTATCTTAAATATTTAGCTACCAATGTAGGGCAAAAAGGCCAAGACCCATTATTTGACCACGTTCATTTGGCTTCGCAGCCCCAAATGACTTGCGAGTAACAAAGACTTGTACCAAATGTCTTGTAAATGTAAAATATTACTTTGGAATATATGATTCTCAGATCTTTTTCGAAGCTAGAACGAAACTGTTTACCAAACAGTCCTAGATCGGGCATTGAAAAATTGCTTCCCTTTTCATTGCCGGCCATCATTTTGCGTGTTCATTAACATTAAAAAGACGTCATTGGCGCCATCACTGCAACGGCGAATGAAACGAATTTGAACATGTTTGTCGAAATGTCCCTGTCGATATTTTGGGGCCTGAATCATGATTTTGTTGAGCGTGTCATCGCTCTCCAAATGTCTTCCAATCCAAGTGATACTACAGTCCCTAAAGTCACTACCGCTAGTACGTTGAATGAAAATGTAAAGCTTCCCGTGATATCAAAGAGTAGACCTGTAACATTTCAAAATGAAAAAAGAAATTAATAACAGAAGTATATCACGTAGTTTAAATTAGATGTTTGTTTTACGATATCTATAGTTATATATATATTGATGATTGTTTTAACCATCTTACTTCATTACTAGTACAGGGAAAATCAAAGAGATCATAATGATTCAAGGTCATCCTGGGGTAAAATTTACCCGATGCTCAGATTTTGTTGAAACTGGTGACCAGTGTGTTTGTAGTGTTTCATAGGATCCAAAAAAGTGTGTTACATTTGGTTTGATAATTTCATAACAAATGTATCAAAGATCTACAGGGTCTATAGGGGTCTCCAAAACTTTCCCTGGATGTGCAATGGTGATATCACCAAATCAGTTAAAATGCATTTTCTGCCTCAGTATGACAAGAGGAACTAGTTGACACCACTTTCAACATAATCATACCCCAGGGTGACCTTGATTATGAGGCTATACCGCTTTAGGAAAGTATAGTTTGTGTAGATTCTAACCTTTAGCTACATCCCTGATAAGGTTCAAGATCAACCTGGACCAAAATTATTCAGATTTTGTTTAAACTAGTGTCAAATAATTGCTCTGGTCATACTAAAGAAGAAAATAATTTTAATTCTTTGGGCGACAGCTCTGTATACAATTTTGAGGTCAATTTTGGTAACTCCTATTGACCATATAGAACATTGTCACATTTTGCCAACTAATTTTTCAAGCGAATGCTAAACATTGCAAAATAAGGCAAGACGAACAATTTGACACCAGTGTCAACAAAATCAGAGTACTGGGTTAGGTTACCCCAAGATGAACCTTAATAGGGCTGTACCTGTAACGTCGAACATATACAAACTATGCCTTTTTAATACTTTTAATGAGCCCATGGCATTGGTGTGCAGAACATAATATGGCATGATTTCACAATTTTTCCTGTATTAAATTTACTCCCTTCCCCACACGTACCAGAGGTTGCATGGATCAAATAATTCCGATTCAAACAATAAAAAACATAACCCTATCTTTTCATAAATTGTTCAATATTGGTCTAGGACATTTGAATGTATACACATATTTAGAAAAGAAATTATCCAATGAATCCGCAAATGTTGGTATATTTTGAATAAATTTCATAGTTTCAAAGTAACGAAAATACCATGGAATTCCACCAATTTTGATATTACCCATAACAGTGTATGTATGGCCTTTGGGCCCTGCGGACGACGAGAAAGTGAAACATTGTCAGGACTTTGGCCATTTCTCATCTACACGTCTGAATTCTCGACATATCCGTTCTACTTCTGTTACGTATTAAGAGTAATCTTTAATCCTCAAGCCCTTAACGATTTCTTATTGATATTCCATATTAAAATCTAAGATTTATACAAATAAAACCGTCTCAAGACACTCGTCTTAGGATGTTTAAAATCAACCAAATTAAAATATTTTAGTTGAAATGCAAAGGTGCCAAGTGGGATGCGATATTTTTATATATTTTTTATTATAACTGATATTTATCAATTATTTTACCATTGTTATTACATTTCCGGGATCGTTCCCTTTTGGGAAATGTTTATGTCAACGATTGTTATTAAATTCTGACCCCTTAAATGGCAACGAACACATTTGAATTCGAGTTACATGTTATTTTATAAGCTTGCCGTTTTTTTTATTTTACCTGTAAGGAAACCACTCAAGATAGAAGCAACCCCATACGCCACATGTAGCCAGGCAATCGCGTGATAGTGTTCGGATTCGTCAGAGTTCACTCTAGCAGCAATGTAGATTTCTGCACCGACAGCTCCTAAACCAATACCGAATGCTATTGAGAAACCACACATTGCTGGGAAGCTTACAAAGAAAGTTGTTAAAGACAAAGCGATGGCCTGTATGATTGATGATAGGTACAGGACCTGTTTGTAAGTCATGAATGTATGCATCAAAGGTAGAACACACCTGATTGATGTTATTCCGATTCCTCCGCAAGTTGCCACAATCGAAGCTTCTTTTAGGGGTGCACCGTTAGATTTAGCAAAGGACACCATATAGATCATCCATCCTATGATAGTATAACCCCATACAAATGCGGGTACTAAAACTTGAGCAATAAAAGATAATCTGGTCAGCAAGGGTGTTCCTATTTTTCACAAACCGCTTTCAACCAATTTACAACAAAATACTCTCGGATTAAATCGTCGTCGAAGTAATCATTTCTGGGATGAAGGAGCGGTTGACTTTCTATCTCGTCTGTTTTCTGTGTCGTCTGTCGTTTTATCAGTGCACCACATGGAACAGAATGGAAACTCACGCCGCTTATCAATATTAGAGCACCCTTCCAGCCATAAATATCAAGAAAAAATTGCGTTACTATCGGCATTATCACAATACCAAGACCAGTACCTGCTGAGTAAATACCAACAGCGGTCTCAAAATACTTATCAAAATATTCTGGAATCACTCCAATTGCAACATTTTCCTGAAGCAGCAAGAATCCTGTAATGAAATAGAAAACAAATGTAGATAATATAAAGCCACCACAAAAAGTTTGAAATATTGAAAACCATATGGTCCTGCGCTAGGCCCATATGACCTTGCAAAAGAGTTTGCACAAAATGTACTGATGGTTTCTAGGCAACATTGACCTGCCGATTACAGATCTTGATGATGCACTTTTGCCATCCTTGAGCATTTTGAGATAGAAAAGAGATAAATTAAAATGTTTCACACAGGATTAAAAGGTATATAAACATCTTCATCTGGTTCTAAGGATTAAATGTATAGTTTTCTATATGTTTTGTTTTTGCACGACAGGCCAAAAAACTGTTCAAGTTCATCATGGGGGTAAACATTTATATTGACCCGATTGGTTTCAAATAAGTTCCAAATTGTTCGTATTGGAATGTTAAAACAGAAATATACATTTACTTTATGTTAATAAGCTCAAAGATATCTAACAGAGGTCAGAGTGCTGGTTCTCCATAGACCCTATGGGCCTTAACACTATTTCCCCCTTTATTATATCCCCTGTGTCACATAGCATGTCTTTTACATTGCTGTCTATAAGCATGAAGAATTTGAGCCCATTTTGAGAGAAATCTGTGCATTATACATTTTTGTACCCCAGGTTGGCCTTGATCCATTTAAAGCCTACTGCCGTTAGTAATTGTCTTAGCTATAGCAAACATTTTTTAATCCTTGAACATGTCTATAAATCCTTCTATATATACCTTTTAATCCCGTATGAAACGTTTATAAATTTTGACCCCTGTTGTTCTACCCCTTCCATATCTCAAAATGCTAAAGGATGCAAAAGTTGCATCATCAAGATTTGGAATTAGCAGGTCAATGTTCCCTACAAAACCATCCAAACATCGTGCAGACTAATCTCAAGGCCATAAGCAAGGTCAATGGTTCTACCGCTGGACTAATATGCATGTATTTCTGGAGTTATTTGGAAATTAGGTGCATAGGGCTGTCCACTCATCCGGATCACTTGCCGGTGCTTAGCCTTTATCATCGGCCCTCGTTGCGCAGTATCACTTCGCGACACACAACACTGCGCGTACTTTCTAATAACTCCGAATCTTAGTTCATCGCAGCCCTGGTTCCTCGGAGGTGATAACAAACGTGTCACTTCTATGATTCGAGGCCGTTTGGCACCCTTTATGACCATTTCTTTGGATTGTTTCTAGCATGCAAGTGAAACGAATAGGCATTCTAAAATTTGCATGTTATTTCCTAACTAGCGGCTACCATTCCAGTCTCCTGCTATCACTTCAGGTAAAAAATTCGGCGCATTTTATGCCAGTTTATACGGCGACCTATGGGAATCATCACCACAAAATGGCCGGCCAAAAACTTCCCCGTACCCTCAAAATGGCCGACTTGTGACGTCAGCGTAGACAGCCCTATTGTATTGTGTACTATTGCAAGGCGTGCACTTTCTGTTTTTGCAGTGCTACCTCATTTGTAACCATAGCCGGTGTGGAAGGAGATTATGGTCCTCCGGACCCATAGTCCACCTGGATTGATTTGACCTTGAAGTCTACGTAGGTTTTGATTTGAGACCATATGAGCTCTGTTTGGTTGATATCTGGGTGGTATGAAGGAAGACAAAGGATTGTGTCCGTATTTATGAGCTTGTTCGTCAATATTGTATTATAGTAGTCAGAACTTATGAATTTTTATGACATTCTTTTCAACATGATTGTATCAATTTAAAAATTTGACCCTTGTACAAACTTTGTCTTGTCCCCCTATCCTTAAGGCACCATTGGCAGCACTTAAGAATCACATTTCTGGGATCCCTGTCAGGCTGACAACCATATTTAAACACTCCAACCTTTTGTACTTTGGAGATGTGTTATGGCATATTTCTTATACCCTCTCGCACTGAATGATGTTTAGAGCCTCAGTTTTCACCTTCCGTACCACCCCTTTGTACTACAAACTTTGTTTAGCCCGATTAAAAGTGCGGCCCAACAGCCGTTATGGTACATGTCTGGTTGGTATAGGTGATAGGTGTGTGTGTGCGCGTCTTTGGTTAGAAATAAGCTGGGGGTGTTGTGTGTGCGTCGTTTTAACAAGTACGTACGAATTGAATATGAATGAATTGTGATGTTTTGAAGGGACAATATGTTGAATGGTTATGGCTGTTTTTATTGAAAGGACGTTCCATGTACACCGTGGTTTGTTAGGAAACCGACAGGTAATCGTTATGAAAATTTGCTGCCGGGAAATGCCCGTCCCGTAATTTGCACCAAAAAAAAAAACAAAACAAACGAATTCCAACAACAATGGTTGGCGATCGATATGCCAAAAAATCCTGTAAAAACAGGCATTTGCTCTTCTAGTCTGTAATCTAAGAATTATTGAGGCTTTTGCCCGTTACTTTGCAGTATTGTTCTTCTCGCAGATACGAGTTATTAAAACAGACGGGGACCGACAAAAGAAGTTTGCAGTGTGCGTTTGCCCAACATGCATGATAATTGAAATTACTAGTAAACCGTGGGTTAGATATAAGGGATTTAGGGATATGCATATGTTGAAGCCGCCATGATTTAAACCGACAATCAGTCATTTTTTAAATCCAAATGCTTCATTTGTTTCTAAAATGCTAGTGTTAAGTCATAAAAATGTATTACTGTTCTTTGTGAAAAACGACACTAAACTTTCAAACCGGTTATTGCGAGGATTTGTTACATTCTTAAAGAAATCGTTGATAGGGCTTTAATTGTAATAGCCAAATAGTCAAGAAACGGAAAAAAAATAAAGTTCAAACAAAGAAAAAAACATGCATATTTGATATCGAATTTACATGTTTTTTTTTTATTATTTAACACACAAAATGTGGCAAAATAGTAATTTTTAAGGCCGGAAAGACACGAGCAGAAATGTGTATGTTTTGAAGATACATTGGAGAAAAAACATTCAGAACCACCCCTACAGAAATACTATTTAATGTTGTTTACATGAGGACTATACGCAAACTTAAATTGAAGGAAAAGTAATGGATAGCAAATGAAAAACTGAATGCTTTCTAATTACGCGGTATTGATTTTGACAGGCGGATTAGACGAGCAATTGAACGAAACGAAAAATTAATGACGCAAAAGTTGAAATACGATGACTCAAATGTGAATATCAGAATAATAAAATTGTTGCCACTTAGCGATATCAGAATTTTACCGGACGAATTCCATTTGTTGTGTTTTATTAAAACAAGTACACACAAGTGCGAAATTAACGGGAAAACCTATTACATTGATACCGGTAAATATGCAACCTATAAGAAATGGTTTGCCGGTTCGTTTTATTATGTGCATGTAAAAATTTGAAGCAAACATACTTCTAAGTATCTCGATTTGTATAAATAACAGTTCCCATGTAGTGGTGTGACTTCTAGCAATAATAAGAAACAAAGACATAATATGAAGAATATAAGTTGTTTTTCACTATTGTAGGAAAGATCTAACATCTTGATCGTGTTGTAACGACCCATGTTAGCACAAAATACAATTGTTCACATTTACTCTCATTAGTTCAACCTGTTTACAACTAAATCATATTTAGCTAACTTGTTTAGCAATTAAAAAATAGTCTTTTAAGATATGCTGTTTATCTTTGAAAAAACTTATAATTTTCAAATATGTTCGGTATTGTAAAGGACATGTTTAGCCAATAAATTTTACAATGTTCACATTATTACTATCATTAGTTCAACCATGTTTGAAAACTAAGGAATATTTCAGTAATTTTTAGCAATAAACATACAAAATAGTCTTTTGGATATGAGTGTTTACTTTTGAAACATCTAATTTTCAAATAAGAAAAGTTACTCCATAATTAGGTTTAGTCAGGTTTTTAGAATAAACAGTGTGCAAATAGCAACGAAATATCCTTTATCCTGTGATTTGAGTTCAATTTAGAATTAGACTAGTACCTCAATTTCAATCAGGTACAGGAATTCGCTTGTGGTGTAAAAAACGCAGAATTGACACAGTAATGTTGCTATGCGACAAATCAATTCGAAATTCAAAACCGTCATAATTTGGGATTTTACCTCATTACGCTTGAATGTGGAAATTTTGTGAAATCCCGTCGTGCGTGTCGTATCTGGTTTTTGGTTGTTCCTGTTTTATAACCTTTATTACAGTGTAGACCAAAAGATTTACGTACTTCAGTATAGGTAGCATTAACGATAACTAAAATTAAACAAACATAATGAATTTTAATTTATAATTATACTATTATATTTCATTTTATGTATACGAAAAATCTTACTTACATGTATATGTTAATAAAAGGCCCTCACAAATGAAATGAGATTAGGTGTCGGGCACCTAATAAGGAGAACAGGTTTATGAACTTCCGAAGAAGGTAACATATTGCGTCCCGGAGATGTACGAAAACTGAAAAAGGGTGTCTTCCAGTTTCTTCCGGAACAAACTGGGAGAACTGGGAGACATAAGCAAGAGGGTATTTATGAACAATAAATTACACACATTTCGTCATTTTACGCAATCATCAACCTTACAGACAAACGTGTTGTCAAACATCTGTTTTTTTAAAATTAATTTCACGTTTATTCCCTTGAGGTAAGAGTATTTGTTCACATTTGTTTGTCTTGCAATGACAATATATAGATATATGGTAACTGGTTTCCAAATCTTTCTAAATGCACGCGCCCATTTAGATAATATCACAATTAAAAACTTGCAGGTGCAAAACATTTCCAATCTGTATGGCCAATTGTTTCATTTTAAAATACAATCATAAAAGTATCGCGAACCATTAAATGTTGTTTTACATGGTGTGTATAATACAGGTCTAGCTTAGTATTGCGACTCTATGTATCGAAATAAACGACGACAACAAATCCAGCAATATAAAACCATCGTTTGGTATCTCTATCGCCAGATTAGTCAACCTGATGAGTTTTATAACGAGCTTTCAGGCTTTAATACAGTTAACAATGAAACCAAATGTTATTATATTATGGGCGATTATAACATTGATTCTTCTGGAGTGTGACTTGATTAAACAACTCGCACACACACACAGCTAATTTATTTTTTCTGAAATGGGTTTTTCCCTACCATGAAGGCCTACCTTTTTTGAATTACAGAAACTACTGCCACGATCATTGATAACATCATTAACAAATGATATCTTAGCCAATGTAATTCGGCGTCTTAGTCACCGATATTTCAGACCATTTCCCTGAGATTCATCAAACTTTTCAAATAATAACGCCAGATTAGCTTGTATTTAACGACAAACCTATTACGTCACGGCATTGTTTTGCGAGCTCCATTATTTTGCACGAATGTTAGGGAGGTTAGAACAACAAACACTCCATTCGTAAATTCGAATGGAGAGAGTTTTTATTAAAGTTCATTGTTACATTTACGAATGAGTGTTATGTTCTAACTCCACATTTTACAAAAACAATGTGACATAAACAAAACAATGCCGTGGCTTTATAGGTGTGCTTTAAGAGAAAAATCAATTAGATTAAAAGTATTAAGAGAAAATATATTCACTTAATTATTAAGGTGTTGGGCATCATGATTAAATGGGCCGATTTTCACATATGTTTATGCCAGGAGAGAGCTCTTTGAAAAAACTCTCCTGAAAAAAATAAAAAAGTGGTGTTACCGTATTAGTTTTTTACCTGAAATTGTCGAAACTTGACATTTTTAAAGGGAATCTCACCGTCTTCACTAGAACGCTGCTTACGCCTGTGTCTTAGGCCAAGTCTCACCACAACATCATCCCCCACCATTAGACCTATACTAATTCTAGTCAAAATCTAACATAAAAAGGGCGTAATCAAATGCATTTAATTTGATGTGTTTGGGCGTATAAGCCAGAGTGAGATATTTTTTCTTTTGTTTTATTGTTGTTTCGGTTTTTATTTTAGTATTTATTTTGTTGTCGTTATACTTTAATTCGCGCATGTTTAAATTGTCATTTCACTTTGCATATTTAATTTGCCGTAAATACGTTATTACGTTAACATCTAATAATACAAGTCAATATTTTTATTTGGTATTCACTCTTTTTGTTATATTTGTTTTGGTGGTACAGGTTTTATGTTTGTTTATTTGTTTTTTAATTACGCCTAACGAGCGACTGGCTCAACCAATAATTCACCTTTGAGGTTTGATCTTGAGTTATTGTTAACGTTTATATACATTTTACTTACATCTTGAAGGTCTTTTTAATTGTAGAGGTAAAACGATGTAAAATCACGAAGTGTGTGAATCATGCTCAGTGCAGTATTCAGATATAAACAGGGGAACTAACACTGTAAATCAAACTTTGTATAGATTCGTTGCACGTTTTTTTAAACCACACGTTTCTTCGTTAATCAGTTAACCACACGTTAGTAATAGGAAAGTTAATCTAAAACCATGGTGTGTATTTAGGGAGCGGTCCCCATATTTATGCGGGGGACGGGCAATGGAGGATTTCATTTTTTTCGGCCAAAAAAATTCGCGTTTTTCCCTTCGATTCCGTTTACATTTCCTTGATTGAGGGTGATGTACCATATAAAGTCCATAATCCCCTCTCTTTGTGATGAATATTTCCCCCCAAGACTTCCATGTATGGGTGACCCCTCTCATATATTTACAGCAACATTTAAATGTGATTTTTAGTGTTTATTCCGTTTTTATTGTCAAACAGGCCAAAAATAAAATAAATTTGTATCATGTAAAATATAGACGAGGGGGGTACATATGGAAGCTTTCCATTTCTTGCTTACAATTTTTTTCGTATTCTCCTAGCTCAAATCCTCCATCCCCCTAGCGTAAATGACATCCCCCTTACTTTTTAAATCGTTCTTTTGTTGAAATTAGACATATGCCACATGTTATAAGGCAAAACAATTCGACAAGTGTGTATGTTCTAACCATTAGGCGCCTAATATATGTCACCTCTAATACCTTCAGTGTGTGACTGTTTAAACATTTTGAAGTGGTTAAGTAGTGTAATAAAAATGATATTATTACAGCGTGAATAGTAAGAGACAGTCTTCGGCAGTGAACAATGTAGTTACTGAGGAAACTTCGCAGTGATAGACTTACATTTCTAACATCTCCGTTTAAGGCAGATTTTATCAGTATAATCAGTAGGGAGGTTATACTTTTCCGACTAGTTTCACGTGATCTTTTGGTTTACGGATTCCCCCCCACAGTTGCTACTCGTTGTTCAAGCAACACTGAATACGTGTGTGTAATAATCACAGACTCTCCAGGATTTGGTTTGCCGTCGATTTCTGACCGCAGTGTTTTTTGTTTTCGTCCTAAGCTTCAGATGCTCCAAGATATGGCGTAAAGCGGGACGTAGAAGAATTGGAGAAATGTTCATCATTTGATCCCAGTTCGGGCAAATCAGTGTCCATTATCGTATTCTGAGTTTCATGGCAACGTTCATGGAGGCGTTTAACTTGTAAATAAAATCACAACGGCATTGAGGCCGGAGAAAGTAAAATATGCATTATATATAATCCAGTTCCCTGGGTCAAATCAAGGTTATCAAATTGTGTATTCTCTGTTTCACCGCCAAGTTATGCAGGGCTGTTTAACACGAGAACATTGTACGTGCAATTAGAGGCTTTATTTCCAACACTGGACATGACTGAGGGGAGCACAAAAAGACATTGGGTTTGAACTATTATCCTCACTACGATGCACTTAGTTCTGCACAAGTTCGGGGAATGTTTTTAAAGGCATAAAACAAATTTATACACAATACTCGTAAGTTATTTAAGGACCCTTGACACTCTTCTTATGCATTCATCTCCATTGGTTTTTTATTACTACATTCGTAATGAAGAGTTTCTTTCAATCGTTCTTTCTTTGTTTGGGGCTAATTGTATTTCACTACATTCGTCAAAAGAAAAAAAAAAAACGGCACTATCGTGCTCAGACAAGACTCACAGCAAGGAGGTAACACCCAGGTGTGCGTTAAGAAGATAATGGCCTCGTTTTTCACGACATTCGTGGAAAATAAAACACGGCTTCGAGCAGCCTAGCAGTATTTTATTTTCCCGAATGTCGCAAACACGGCCATGATCTTTTACATAAACATAATTTCCTAAATAATAAATTCACGCCCAACTTAAACACAAACAACAATAGTGGGGTTAAAATGGATTATCATCCACAAACGTGGCCACAGGTGTTCGATGATTGATAATCCCGAACGGCTTTTAATAGTCAATACAAAACTTTGACAATATTTTTCAACTATTCCCACGTCTGTTAATATAATCACTAAATTATCTAAAACGTCAAACAGCCTAGGAAAACATGGATAACATTGGGCCTAATTAAATCAAAAATTAACACTAAATGCTAAAATTATTTAGAAAATACCGCTCAAAACCCAGTGGTGTGTGAATAATAAACTAAAATACACAAAAATATCGCAATACTCTACATTATCTCTTGCGCATTGCTAAACGGTAATAATATCACAAGCAGAGCTGATGCTCTATAGGAAAACAACTTGAAAACAACATGGCAAAAACCCTAATAATTCTTCTCGGTAGCTAGAAAGAAAAAACCCAAACCACCCTCATACTTTTTATCGGACTCTAATGCTCTTGACAATTCAAGATCCCGTCGCAATCGCCACAACAAATTCACTGACTTTTTTAAAACAGAGGTCATCACTGGTGCTGCAAAATAACTCCCTCCTGATAACATTAATCCTAACACAAATCGCAGTTCATCTCACACGCCTCCCCATAGTATATTTTCTTAGCCTACAACTAAAGAAGAATTGTTGGATATTACATAACAAATGACAACCTAGTAATGCTGTGGTGCCGATGGTGGTATTAGCTCAAATAGTTAAACAGATCTTACCAAACATTATTGAGCCCATTGTGTATATTCAATCTTCGATATACACCGGTATTGTCCATCTAAATTAAAAGTAGCTAGGTTATTCGATCTTTGTTAAAACTGGTGATAAGCATTATTTCAACAATTACCGGCCGATATCCATCCTTCCAGCCTTATCCAAGATGCTTGAAAAATTAATTTATAACCGAATCATCGCCTTTTTGATAAACATAAAAATCCTATACTCTGCACCAGTTTGTGCTTAGACTAAACACTCACCTTCATGGCAATCAATAACTTATGATAAAAAGTACTACTGCCTCGACCAAAATATCTCTGCATGACGGGATCTTTCTAGATATCAGCAAAAGCCTTACGATATCATCACAAAATTATATAATAATTAAAAAAATATGGTATCAAGAGGTACCCTGCCACTACTTGGAGGAAAAATACCTTGATAACCGAAAACAATTTGTTGATTATAACCAACTCCACTCGTCCACTTCTTCTATCATTTTGCGGCCCGTCCCTCACGCTCAATCTAGGGACCTCTTTTTGTGTTTTACTTTATATTAATGACCTCCCCAGTGCTCTCCTAATCTTCGATTTATTATGTTCGCAGATGACCCACTAATATTTTGTATTCTAACCAAAGAACCTAAATTACTTGAAATCACTTTAAAAGAGTTAACCAGATATCTAATTGGTTAAAATAAATAAACTTTCTTTATCTAAACATTAAACAAAAAAACTAATTTTATGGTATTCAGGGGGGGGAAAAAAAATAACACAACCTTTGCCACCAAACGATATTAAAATTATTATTGACAATTAAAACCACTTAAAACCGTATAGTGAACACAACTAAATTTTTAGGGTTTTAAGTGTGATGACAGTCTTGGAAACTCCACACCACTTCACATGTTACTAAAAAATTCTAAAATATAACGGTATCCTAGAAAAGTTAACCCTTTCTGCCCCTGATTTCAATGACCACCCTTATATAATCACTTGTCTTCCCTACATCAATAATGTGCCATTATCTGGGCAGATTAAAAAAAAATAATTCCCATCTACATTCATTGTTTAATGCAAAAAAACGATCATACGAGTCGTACTAATTCACTTGGTTAGCCCATGCAGACCCTCTGTTTCTCTCCATGAATACGCTTAAAATTCATGACATCTAAGGTCTTTCAGCATTGCCAGTTGATGTAATAAATACCCATCATGACCATATTTCCTCCAAATCTTAGTGATCATTTTTTCCTGCCCAGACAAGACATCCATCCCTAGGACACCCGATCATTAAGGACTGGTACGTTAGACAGACAAACTCCAGACTTGCTGAAAACAACATTAGGATCCAAGGAGCCCTTTTATGGAAAACGTGTTTGAATGACCGTCGTAACAGTCCCCATCCTTAGCTATGTTTAAAGCCAATCTCAAAAAAAACAGTCATTGATTTTTATTTTGCAAATGGATTAATTGTCTTATGATTGGGGTAACTATAATTATTCATTATTGATTTAAACTGTTTTTTCCTCTATTTTTTTTTGGTCAAATCTAATAATTGTAATTTTGGTCAGCACCTTATTTTCCCCCGTGTGTTTATAATTTAGTGATTGTATGTTTATACCTTTTTCAAACTCTAAGTTTCAGTAATTATGTTGTTTTGGTTGATGTGTAACTTACGCATGGGTGCCATAATACCCGCCCTGCGTTTTAAGTGGCATCCACATTTCTTGCATATTGAATATTTTTATATCTAAATCAGTCTTTTGTTCTATTAAATTTCATGTTATATGTTATATTTGTTACAATATTTATATTTACGTATGTGCAAATGAGATGGAAATAAACTGAAACCTGAGACCTTAATGGGAAGAAAGAACCTGGGTTATTTTCAGGGAGAGAGACTATAAAATTTACTTTGAGAAATTGAAGACCGTTTAAAGGTGCGTGTTCCGATCGGCTTTTGGACCCCCCTTTGATTTACCCAGAAGTAGTACCCATTTTAATCACATGAAAGGCCGTAGTTTTTCTCATTGTCATCCTGAATTTGAGCCGTCAAATCCATGTTTTCATTTCACCAAACGAGATAACAAAAAACCGCCGTTTAGTGGTTACACAATCAATATTACGCACACCAGGTTGATACAAGGCTTTGAAAACATGGCCATTTTGCGTTCTTTCCGTCAAACCGCCAAGTTTGTTTTCCCACGGTACTTGATTTGGGATGTATGTGCAAGTGCCCAGGCTCTCATAGAAAGTAGAGAACACAAATACACATAAATCGAGGAAACAAGCACATTTAAGCCTTTATAAAGAATTCGGGCACACATCCTGAAATTTGGTATCTCTGGTGTAAAAAAGTCCTCAATAAATACACGGCTTATTATTTGTTATTAGTGGGGATAAGGGATCATTGCGAGTTTAATTATGCAATAGCATGGGGTGGGTGGGGTTCCCAGAATGGCTATTTTAAATTCAGTATATTTCAAACATTATATAATATAAAGCCAAGAATGTAAGCCATTTGCATTAAAACAGAAGATTTTACCAACAGAAACCTGTTTTTTCCAAGTGAAAAAAAAAACCGGGTTTTCCCACCTCTGGAAGAAGCTGGCGAACCTTGTAACGGAGATGGATTTAGGTGTGTTAAAGGAACATTAGTATACTCTTGTGGCCCTCATTATGGGACTTAGATCTAAGGCACCTCAAAATGAAGTTGTAATCTAGGTATTAAATCCACTATAACATGTGTATAAAGGTGCCACGAGATATTTCAAAGCATCTGGAAATGTCTTATAAGTGCAAACAAAATGTAATTTTGATTAGCTTATGTTTCAAAACATGTAAAATAAAATACAGTTCGAATTTTGTATTTGTTCCAATACGAAATTAAAAATGTTGGTACTAGAATAAAGCTTAATCTTTTCAGATGGGGATATTATTGCTGGAAAATTTACATTTGTGCAACTTACAAATCAGTGGCCTTTAATTTTTAGACCTGATATGTGGACAATCTTTCGTTTACCTTTTAAGGAAATGTTACTCTGTGTCGCTAATAACGGACCCTCATTAATGTGATATGATTTTAGATAAGAGAAATAAAACAATTTTAAGCATTTCATATGGAATATATGTCATTGGAGAGCCCAACAAGAATATTTGTCAATTTTTAAACTAATATTAGTATCAAATGAATTCATCCTCCTATTATGAGGACCCGTCATGTACTCTGATAAGGGCTCCATGTCACTAAAGGCAGGTAAATAAGTGTCGCCCGTGTTGAGAAAATAACTCTAGCCAATAGAAGCCTCGGACCCAACGGTCTATTTACTGTAAACGTCCAGGGTTTACTGAAATATATCACCCAAAAACTGAACTTTCATTTAAAATAAATCGATCATGTACCAATGACAACCCTAAAATGGCCTGTCGCCAACTTCAAAACCCGACTTTGGGCACATTTTGTGCTCCGAGATAATTTTACGTATGACCAAAACTTGCAGCCACATTTTGAAGTACAACACCAGAACTGTTCAATCATATGTATTTTTATATTTCCAAAGATTAGGATTTGATTTTTGAAAATTGTCATACACCGGTGTCGCCATTTTAAAAATCATTACGTTCCCGTACGTATACACTATGGTCGATGTGAAACAACGTCCGGGTTTTCTTCCTTTATTGAATTTTAATCAATTTGTACCTTGTTATCTTTCACATTGCAAATTTCATTGCTAAGTTAAAAACCCCCTACAAAAAGATAACAATTATGTCCAATTGCCTAAAAAGGCGAGAATTTCATTGTGCGGTAGGCGTTCATTTATCTGTTACCATGTTTACACTAGACAGACGGTCTGCTGATCAGAAATTTTTTTGCATTTGAAGTGGCTGTAATTGTAGATTCTAACTATAATAGGATTTACTTTCGCAGTACAACACGTTTCTGTTTTATTCAACCGAACTTCATGTTTTATCATTTCGTTACTACTCGTCATTTACGTTTACTGGATTTTTTGCCGATTTAGTAAGTGCCATTTCCAGCATGACCTAACCTCTTTGGGTCTCCATCTTTCATGTATCGATTATACTCTGATACCTAATAATAATTATGTGAACTGGATTTGATTGACTACGGACTTTGACTTATAGTCAATTCTCAGAGTTCAGAAGCGCATCTTGGATCTATAATGAAGAATTTATTATCACATTTTGAAAAGTATTTCTTCTATTTTAATTATTTTTCTGACTGTTGCAACACGCCAGTAGATACCAAACTACCAACCTGCAAGTAGATCAGATACTTTTGTGTTGTTTGGCGGGTCATATTGAATTTTTTATTTTGATTACGATAATTTACAGAATCATATTTAATTGGTCACATGATGTTTTTGTAAATAGTCGATGCTCAAATTTACAACTTAGTGAACAAACAATGATTCGTGTTTGTATTTGTGGCCATTTTTATTTTTTGCGTTCTATAAAAATGCTCAAGTTTCGCGTCTGGCATTCATTGGATTCAGAATCCAACAGAAACACTGGTCTTATAGAACGTTTGAAAAAACTTAATCTAATTAGAATAACACAAGGTTGGTATATCAGCAAGAACCTGTCGCCTTGACTCTACTTAGTTGTCCTTGTGGCCTTTTCACGGCAATTTTTTTCCGTGTGGTTTCTTTGGATTTCTGTTGGTCAATTTTAATTAGAGTAATATTTATAGACTTCATAGAATAAATGAGACTAAACAATAACATAATAGTTGTTAAGTACATGAATGATGAAAATTGACAGTTCTCAAAACTATATCGACTTCTTCGTATGCATACAATGTAAATACAATGAGTCGTATTACAGAGTAAACCCGTGGTAAACGGAATGATTGTTGCAATGTTTACTATCTTAGACTTCCGTCCTTACTGTCTTTAATACAGTTATGTAATGTTTTATACTTACTTTGAATAACCAAAATCGATTTTGAAAAAATATACCACCTCATTCCATTAACGATAACGTAAATGATGATATGTTCAGTGTGTGAGATTCCATTGTCAGGTGGGTTTTGATATTTTGTACAATATAGTTGTTTATTTATTCTGGTAAAACTTTAACCTAAATCGGTACTAAACTTATTTTAAAGAATAACCTGAGTCATAGCTTCAGATGGAATTGCGAATTACTTGATCATAGGTAACGTAAATTACGGACGAAAGTACCACATTGGAAATGTTCCTTATACTTTACAATGGTCCATACTTTTTTCTGTTTTTGGGCCATATCCATTTTTCATTTGAAACATTGTTTTAATTTATACAATTATTTTAACAATAGCCTTTGTATTAAAAAGTATTGGACCTATGAGGCCTATACTTTGGGCCTACAATAACAAGTACCAAGTTGCCTATAAATTACGCGAGATTTAAGAAAATACTGTAAAAGAATGAGAATGATTGCATTTTGAAAAAATACAAAAATACTGTCTTTTTATGTCAAATTGACCAAGTATATATGATGACTAAATTAAAAAGTAGAGCTCCATTTAAATTTTAAAGAATATTAACATTATTACACCACTTTATGAATTTTTCAAAATATACGATTACTAAAAATTTACAGGAACATACTGTATATTTACGAAAATTCTTGGCATCAGTTCTGCCAACAAAATCCAATAAAAAATCTTTCAATTCACCAACTGTAAATAAAATATATAGTTTGCAACTGTAAATTTTACAGTACAGACATACCATAAAAATGTTTTACATTTTGTATATAGGGCCTACAAAGCTAGAGGGTGTTCGTTAGTGCTTTTTAATTCTCTACACATTTACAATCTCTGCAATAACTCAACAAATACATAATTTTAAAAAAGAAATGTTTTTGAAGTGTTTTGTTTTAAATTTAATTTTTAAATTATACTCTAAGAATAATGTAAAATTGTCAATAATACTTTACAGTGTAGGGCCCTATAGGCAATATAGGCGAAATGATTGTAATTGTAAGACAGTGCCACGTGATTACAAAATGATATCACTTATCAGGGTACACCTTCCACCCTGTAACACATGTAACATCAAACATCAAGAATTCACCAGATTTACCATAGGTTAATACCTAATTCCCGTTTCATTACAATTAATGTTGTAATATGTTGTATTACTGTAACTTTCGCACGTCGTATAGTTCGCCATTCACAAACGACTATTTAGGTATTTGGATAATATGGTTTTAAAAGCTTTTCAGTTTCCACTACCCGGCTCAAAATTTGTCACAAATACAAATTGTACTGCCCAAGTATTTGCGATTGGTGCAAATGGATTTGCAATTTAAACGCGTACCTGAGTATGTGGTACAATGCTAGTACATTTCATTTGGTGGGGGGGGGGGGGGAGGTTGGGAAACATTGTAATGGAGGGTGTGGAGGGAGACCACGTTTTTGTAAAGGTAACACGGTTAACTTTTAATAGATCCAGTCATTACTTTTCCTGATCCCATTTGGACCTGTAGGAGGGGGAGAGAGAGGATTTTGAGGGGCTCTCGCACCCCCGTTGGTTACGCCATTGTATACCTGCTTCTAGCACTTGAATACCAGCTAACTTTGCCTTGTTATTGAAATTTTATAGGCGATATATGCGATTTATTCAGCAAGGAGGTAGAGAAAAAATCAAGCTTGAGCTTGAGGAATAGTGATTTATTTATAGCATTCAAATTTTAATTGGATGAGAAAAGATAAACATTATAAATAATCCAATATGATAGTATTGGATCTAATGAATGCATTTGCGACAGCAACAAACCAAAATGACTGCGTGATGTTTCGTAGATGGAAGAAAATCGCTCACTCGGTTTAGGTCTGTATAAATGTACTTAATAAATGAAACGAGTTTCCATGTAACATCTGTTACCCATACGTGAATCTTCGTCCTTTACGTACCAGTCTTTAAATTGCAGGCATTATGATTCGAAACCTTCACGTAATTGGAATTGGTGCGTGTTTGTTCACTTATTAATAATTGTAATTAATGATCAAAGATGATTTTAAAATGTTTTCAGTTTGTGCACAAAATAAGAGCAATTAAACACTCCAGTATTGTGTCTTATGTTCTGGGTGATGCGTGAACTAATTTATTATAACGTATAACCTGTAATGCCAAAAATTAAAGATGTTCTATTAGATGTTTCAAGCCTCACACCAAGATGATTTCCGCTTGTATTTAATACAATCTTATTTGGATATTTATAATAATAGAGATAAGGCACAGTGGTTTATCGCTGTGCATTGCATCATTTACGTTACCACCGCATTCGTCATTTACGGTACCCCCACCTTTTCAATCCATCTCCCATTTTATGGAAGCAGCAGCATTTAATGGAAAGTTACCCATGTACTGCATTCTCTGCACTATTGAAAGTTGCATACTTGTTTTGCACGCAGGATTTTTTTTAAAAAATATATAAAAAAACGAACGTAAATGCAAAATAACGACATTTTCCTCGTTTTTTACACATTTTATCATATTATATAAATACAAGAAAATCAATTTTACCATGGCAACGTTTATATCATTTAAACCACAAAATGTTGTTTACTTCATTGAACAAAACATTGAAACACAATTGCTTTGGTTTATTTAACATATGAACTAGTTGAGAGTGGAGTAACGTAAATGGCTCTAATGTCCAACAATGCTTAACGCATTTTCTTATTGTTAAAAATAAAGTTGACTCAAAACCTGTTTTGAACTTTAGAATTAAAAAATATAAATGTGTTCTTTTTACGTTTGTGCAGGAAGTAAATATGCCTACGTTTAAGTCTAATTTTCAACTTTATAAAACCTCTATTTGACCCCTTTCACTGACATTGGGTGGCCCTAAACCCGTTGCACATTTAAAACAAACAGCGGGTTTTTTTCTCTTGGACACGTTGTTTTTATTGGTTATAAAGTTTGACTACTTTATTGTCAATAGAAGCGACAGAGTGTGAACTGTCCATTTTGTGTTATATTTTTTAACCTTTTATTTATAACCGCCCATTTAGATGCAGACAATGTGTTAACAAAGTGTTTAGTATGTATACTGTCAACTAAAATAGATACACATAAATGATTGGCCATTACCAATACAGTAATAATGTGTTTAGCAAATTCTAAAGTTCACATTTTTATTTACGTTAATATTTTCCAAAATCCCTTCAGTTTTATTGCTTTTCTTTTCTAAATAGGAGAATGTGGAGCTTCGAAGTGGAGATAGAACCTACCGATCCATAACACTGTACCAATATCATTAAAACGTCTGTCTCATTATTTACATAATTTATGTACTGAATGAAAGGAAAACATTTAAAAGAGGAATCGTTTGAGACGAAAAACAACACCAAAACAAGTAAACGTTGATACTTTGCAGTTGAGAACATACATAATACCTACATCCTACATACATACATACATCATACATACATACATACACTACACTAATACAACAATGCATACAATGCATACATGCATACTGCAACCTCCATACATCAATACATACATACATACATACTACATATATACAACATCACACACACAAACACCACCTAAAACACCACACCCCAACATACCGCCACACCCCTTTACAAGCTTATACAGACATGCGTGCTCTCGCGAACGGCAAAACACCCTTCGCTTTCAAGCCAGGAATAAAAATCAAGTCATTAAACATTCAGCGTGAAGCTAATCGCGGTATGCCAACATTGGTGCAACTTTCGATTCTACCCTGATATAGCTACAAACTTACAAGGGCAGCTTATAGGATGTGGGAACTGGATATTTAACTCGTTTTTACTACCTTGTACGTCCTGGTTTTCCAATAACAGCCAATATATCAGTTTTTGGATGCAATCCATGTCCTATGCTTATATTATTGGTTTCGTAGGGACACTGGGTCAGTAAACTTTTATTTGGCCTGTATTTGACTGATGTCGTGATTGATTTTGGTGCATGTGGCAAATTATTGGCTGGTAAAAAATGCAAATTACTGTCAGTTTGTGTTTTGTCCCTCTATTTTTTCGGGTACGGATATTTGTGTTTAAGATGTTTTGGGGTAAAAAGTTGGTGTAAATAAGTTGATTTTTTTTAAATGGTAAGTTTTGGATTCGTACTGACTTTCCAATATGTCAAGATCAGTTCTAGGTAGCCTATGTTAAAGATGGTCGGGGAACTGCTAAATTGCATTTTAGTGATATAAATGTTGGGATACAATACATTTGTTTTTAAACAAAGCCTGAGGCTATATGGTTAGTCATGGGAATTTATAATCCTCAGCCTTCTCCGCGATTAACCTAAAAAAAAAACAAGTGAGATTTTTGTATAATTTGAACCGTAGATCTTAGTATGTGCCTAATAATTTAGTGCAAAAAATTGTTTTTTTTCAATCTACTCTGGTAGAAATTTTTAGTTGTGTATTTATGTCCTTAAAAAATATTTGCTCCTAGCATGAAAACACAACATCAGGTACAATCAACATGAAATTTTAAAATAATAAATTCTGGACGATATCTAGTGAACCATAAATCCAAATTTAGGTGCTAGGATACGAAAATGATCTTGTAACCAAATAAATAGAAGTGCTCGGGGGATATGACAGGGCCAGACTGTGGTGTGACAGAACCAAGACTGTATTTGCACTCTGTTTTTCATCAAGAGCTATCAAGCAACTGCACTGTCATTTTGTCGTTGAAGGCCATGCTTCTTCTTCAGACCAGAAGGTAACAAATTAATTTTTCAATTAGGATTGGCTAAATCAAACATCATAGTAAATATGTGTAAATTGTGTAGATGATTGAATCATGTAAACACACAAATATTAACACTTAAGTCATGAGGTCTTCTGCACTAACGTTGGTGCATAGGGTCCACTTTGCCTCCCCCAACTCCTCCCCT
>JAMKCH010004453.1:0-37822 GCA_023653785.1 Ophioderma brevispina | reverse complement strand
TATTTTATATACATCTGTAAGCTGTTTACTGTAGAAACAATGGTAAATCACACAAGTAACCCTAAAGAAAGATTAAATGGCAATGAACCTTTGGTGTTTGTGCTTAATATCTAAATAAGTTCATTCTTCACCAATTAGAGCAATCAGCAGATCGATATGAAAGCAATGCCGTAGAAACTGCAGAAACATTAGTTTCTTGACGCAAAATTAAAATCAATGTTTTGCCCCAAGTTTTCTTACTGGCTCAATTTTCTTCAGTTTTACTCTTTATTGTTGATGTCTTTGAAGCCTTCGAACATGTGTGGATTTCACCTAAAAATCCTGTAGGGAAGTGGTTATATGGGGGGGGGGGGGCTAGGGGTGTCCCCCTGACAGATTAGTATGTTTCCGCCCCGAGATTTGTCACATTACTCGTACGCTATTTTCAAATGCCGCCATGGTTTTATAAAAACGCTATTGTATTTCATTATAGATCGGAACTTTTAGCCGGACTAACCGAAATAAAGTTTTACCTTCCCGAATGTGGCTTACACTTTAAGGTCCAAGATGTGCCGCCGGAGGAGGCATGTTTTGTTACATGTACTAACTTTCCAAATTGATTGGGTAAGAAGGCGAGTAATATTTTGACATGATCTTAGTTCAGATGACGGCGGTTATACCCCTTCCAGTGGACAAAATCAAGAAGAAAACACCCCTACACGTCTTTTTCGACATAAAGAACCATTAGGAAATCTAGTGATAAAAGTTTTCCGCAATTTCTCTCGTACTTCTGGACAATTGCAGACCACTCAACACTTAGTTGATTGGCTGGAAAGAAGATGATCTCGGCAGTAAAAAGGGAGAAGGAGCTGGTGGACTGATCATAACACAGATAGCAACTTAATGTTGCTCAAAACAAGTTAGTCACCATATTTATTTACGCTTCAGTGACAAATTAGCCGCCATTTTGGGGATTTCGCCGCCATTTTGGATTCAAGTCTTATTTGGTTGTATGCTTAAGGTGATATGGAATTCTTTAATGCCATTGTTCATAACAACCGAAGGGAATCATAACAAGATCGAAAACGATTTCTAGTAATCAAAGGATACGCTTCAGTAACATTGGCCGCCATTTTGGATTTTTTGCCATTTTGGGATAAATTTCTGCTATGCAAACAATGGAATTACGGTGGAGTGTCCAATCAGGGTATTTTCTGTTCTAAAATGGCACAAAACATATAGAAAACATGACATTTAACAGTGGCGGCCCATTTTGAATTTGGTCGGCTATCTTGGAAGGAAATTAATTTGGACCCTAGACCAGATTTATTAAGCATAGAGCACATCTGTGCCAAATTGGTACTGTTCACCCAGAATGCACAATAGTTTGATGTCTTGCCACCATTGTGCCTGACTATACAGGTCCAGAAACAAGATATCACTTAATGTGGCTCGAAAGAGTTTAGGTACCATATTAATTTCCAGTCTACATATGGCAACCTTTTTCACTTCTTCCATACTATTTTTTCTTGTTACTGGTAAACACCAATGACGTCCTGATTAGTCCCTTAAATACAGTCCTACCCTTTATAATTATTTGTATTTTTCAGGTGTTATATCTGTTTCTTCCTAGGAACTATTATCTATAGAGTCAGTTTAAACTGCGTTATAGGCCCAATAGTACCAGCTACAGTGACAGCACTCTTTGGACAAGTCAATACCCCCCTTTAATATTTTTTACATCTGGAAATGCTTTAGGGTAGTTATGAAAAACTGCTAATGTATTTTCATATGCATAAACTTGATCCAGCTAAAGAATAAAGTTTTACCTCACGAAGGGGGCTAACACATTTAAGTGTCCCATATGGCCGCCGGGAGGAGGCAGTTTTGTTCAAAGGTACTACATTTCCAAATTGAATGGGGTAAGAATGCGAGTAATCTTTTGGACATTGTCTTAGTTCATGAGGACGGCGGTTATACCCGTCCGGGGGAATAAATCAAGAAGAAAACACCCTCCACGTCTTTTTCGACATAAAGAACCATTAGGAAATTTAGTGATAACATTTTTCCGCAACTTTCTCTCGTACTTGGACAATTGCAGACACTCAACCCTAGTTGATGCGGGAAGGAAGATTACTCGGCAGTAGAGGGGGGAGGAGCTTGGTGGTCCTATCAGAAACAAGATAGCACTTAATGTGCTCCAAAACAAAGTAGGTCACCATATTTAAATTAAGTTAAGTGACAAATTAGCCCCCATTTTGGATTTTCAGCGCCATTTTGGATTCAAGGCTTATTTGGTTGTATTCTTAAGGTGATATGAATTCTATGCACGTTTTTCAATAACAACCTAAGGGAATCATAACAAGATCAAGAAAAACGATTCTTAGAACAAAGGCTACGCTTCAGTAACAAATTGGCCGCCATTTTGGATTTTTTGCATTGGATCAATTCTGCTAATGCACAACAATGGAATTACGAGGGGAGTGTCATAGGGATATTTGTGTTCTAAAATGGCACGAAACAATCATATAGAAACATGACATTTTAAAAGGGGCGGCATTTTGAATTTGGGGCTTTCTTGGAGGAAATGAGTTGGACTAGACCGATTTATTTAGCCTATCAAGAGTACATCGGTGCCAAATTGGTACTTTTCACCCAGAATGCACAATAGGTTTGATATCATGCACATCTGAGACTATACAAGGTCAGAAAACCAAAGATAGAAGTAATGTTCTCGAAAGAAAGTTAGGTCACCATATTAAATTTCCCCTTTCTACATATAGGCAACCTTTTTCACTTCTTCATCAGCATATTTTTTATTTACTGAGTAAAACACCAATGACGTCACCGAGTAGTCATTAAATTACAGCTCCCCATACCCATTATAATGATTTTTTTATCAGGTTGAATATGAGTGTTGTCTCTCATATGACATTAGATATAGAGTCAGTTTAAACTGCGTTATATGGCCAACCAAACTAGCTAACCAGCTATAGTGAAGCTCACCTCTCTTGGACAAGTCAATACCCCACTTTAATATTTTATTACATCTTGGAAATGATTTAGGGTAGTTATTAGAAAGTGTGTTTAATAACATCGAAAAAGATGGTAGGGGCTGCTTTTTCTTCCTGATTTACGTACCAAAGAGCCGATATATTCACCGCCATCTTTAAAACAAGCCTGAATAACAATATAAATGCCATCATAACATTCTTTTTGGAAGCCCCAAAATCACCCAGGTTCTTATTTCAACAATTGCCATTTTAAGTTAGTTAGCAAATATGCCTCTTGTTTTTTTTTTTTTTTTTTTTTTTTTTTTTTTTTTTTTTTTTTTTTTTTTTTTTTTTTTTTTTTCAGGCGGCATTTGGACGCCTAGATGGGTAAGCCCCCTTTAGGAAGTTTTGGAGTTTAAAACTTGAATTTCCGTAGTCGTGGATCAAATTTCTATCTGAAATCCAAATTATAATGGTGGATGTTGCATTTTAAAACAATGGCGGCCATTTTGAATGGCCAGGACACGCTAACGTGCAGCATTTTTCGGGGCGGCAAACATACCAATTCTAGTCAGGGGGACATCCCCCCTTCAACGATTTGATATATGGGAAAATAATCACCAGTTGGGTGCAACCAACGGAAAACCCGGAACCAGGGAGCACGCACCACCATGTTTTAAATTCCCCGATGATATTTTTGGTTACTAATCCATAGAGGGATTAGCCTATGACACATGAACAGAAATTCCAGAGGGGATGATTCCGTAAACTTCACACAGACCCCCCTGGTGGGCCCCAGGGGGGGTCAACTTTGAAACAGTGCCAAGTATATCAATATGGGGTTCAAATGAAAGGAAACACACCAGGAATTATGAATCTCACCTTCATTTTAGTGTCCAGAGATCTAACATCGTTCTGAAATCATGAAAACCCTGTCTTAACAAGCCTTTTTTGTTAACGCGGATTACACAAGGGGTGGGTACCACCCTATCGAGAATTTGTTTAAAGCACCGATGGTTTATATTTTAACAACCAGTGGATAGAGCTATGGTCCTCCTATTTGCATTGATACCAAAATAAGTTACCAACCATTACTAGTATGGCGTTACAATGATTGTCATTTTTTCCCAAAAAGGGGGGGGTTATGCGAGTCGTGACAAAATGACATTTTCCATAGAAAATGGCGCAAATCCGTTTTGCGCTTATAAAAAAAGTACGAATATCGGATTTCATTGAGGTTTCAGCTCTAAATGATGCAAAGGCTGGTTTACATAAACATTAAACAGAGTTTTAGAGCCAACTATGCAATTACATTTTCAAATATGCACGATAAAATATCCTAAACCACCCCAATACCACCCCCTTACCCGTCGACTTTGACGGCATATCCTAACCCCGGTGAAGGTGCTACCTTCACATTTTTTTCGCTAAAAGTCCGGAAAGGATGATAAAATAATTACCTAGTATCTGGAAGCTTTTCACCAGAGCAAAGTTCACAGTTAAATGGGGGGGGGGGGGGAGTGGTACCACCCCCACCCATGTAAAGCGAGGGTTTTTTTAACAGTGTACAGCATATATACACAGTGTATCAAACGGGTGTGCTTACGACTTCATCTCAATGTTATTTTTGGGCATGTTGCCACCGATAAGGTAATCAGTTTCAATTTCCCTGATCACAGAATGACAATCTTACATGGAACCATGCGCCCAACTCCCTCTATTGGCCATTGTAAGGTTCATTTTAGTTAAATTATCACATTTACATTTGGTATGTTATCATTATTGAGCAAGATTTACTTTTTTAACCACATTTTGTATATTAAAAAATAAGAAAAAATTTAGGCAATTTTATGGATTTTCCCTGATCAGAAATTAAACATCCTGATTCTCCGAATTTGTCGCAAACCGGTGGCACCCTAAGGGAAGGTTAGTTACGATAGGGCCCAGGGCCAGAGCTTTGGTGACAAAGTTTCTAATCCAACTGGTCTGGTGTCAGTAGCGGCACAGACTTTTTTTTTTTTGGGGGGGAGCAAAGTGATTTTTTTGGGAAGGAAATGGGAGGGAGGAGCAAAGTAGTTTTTTTTTGAAAAATCGGGGGGGGGGGAGGGGGGGAACATTCACATTTAGGATTTTAACAATTTTTGTCCAAAATCGCTGATTTTTGCCAAAAAGTTTGTGATTTTAGCTGAAAATCTCTTTTTTTTTTTTGCCTCAAAATATGTCATTTGTCTTCTGGCTGGAAGATGGGGGCAAGAAAAAAGTTGTCGGGGAATTCACCCATCCACCCCCCCGGCGGCCTCGCCACTGCTTGGGTCCCTTTAATAACTGCCATGCTAGAGTTAAAGAGCATACACACCACAGCGGTCCATTCCAACTACCCATGGGTCCCATTCCAACTAACCCATGGATCCCCTTTTAAATCTCTGAGGCCCTTCCCAGATGAAACAGGTAATCCTTTCCAAGTAACCAGATTCACCCAACCTTTCCTCTATAACAAAGGTGATTTCCCAACTAACCAAAGGGCCCCCTTCCAACTACCCCAAGCCGCACTTGCAAACACAGCCCTTCACAACGAGTCCAAATATCCAAAAGGTTAACCTTTCCATCTACATATGGCCAATTTCCCAATTACCATTGGGTCCATTTCCAGACTACCTCTTTGTCCTTTCTCAACTACCCGGATTTCCTTCCCAATTACCCCAGGGTCCCCTTCCACGGGTTCCCTTTCCAAATTTCACCAAGGTTCTCCTAATCAAACCACCATGTTGCAATCATTCAACTTTCCCACAAACACTTTTTGGCTTTCTTTACTCAATTCAGGTTTTCTTTTGCCACAAAAATCAAAAATGAAAAAAAAAAAATTAATTTTAAAATGTAGTTATTTCTTTATTAAAGGTCATGGCCCGATCCGATCGCTAATAGCCTCGTCCCAGAAGCCCAGATTTTACCGGAAGTGGTAGAAATGTTGATATCTCAGGAAAGCTACTATTTGTTCTCATTTACCCTGTTGAAATCTTAGGGCTAAATTGATGTTTGGTTTTTGGGGTTATGAGCGAAAATGTACTCATTTTGGTCGACAAATAGAGTTTTACACCCAGTACTCTGTGGGGCTCACAAAATCACGTGTCTAGCTGTCGCATCAAAAACGGATTGAAATATGGGCGAAACTTTACAGAGGGGGTTTTTTTTTGGGTGAAGGCCATTTCTATCAAGATGAAAACGTCATATACTTAAATGGACCATCCCCCTTTAAAAAAATGGAATATATTTTTTATGTTTGATAATTTTTAACATTTTTAATTTGGTCTTTAATCCTGTTTATTATATTTGTTTTCGATTTTAGGTCTTATTTCCTTTGTTTTTTGTATATTAATTTTGTAATTATAAAATTTGTTACATGATGTCTAATTTTATTTTTTTTTATTTTTGGTATTCATATTTTGTCCCTTTCAATATTATTCCTTTTCACAAAATCACAAGCAGCAATTACAAACAATCACTTACAATTAAAAAAATACAGCAGAAAAATAATAAAAAAATACACACACAGGTAGTACATATCGATATATAAAATATAAGCAGATGAACAGCACCAATTTGGAAAAAGATACACATTACGTCACACCGGAGCTAAAGGAGGAATTAAAAATAAAACCCATTTTCTAAATGGCTTGAAAGTTTCCCTCTTTTATCGCAACAGAGTATTCGTTCTCCCTATTAACCTTCCCAACAGGGCTTTGCATAAAAATCCACAAAAAAATATGAGTAATTGTTTCTGGAAATTTTTCTCAATGTCAAAACTGCAAAAGTCCACAAGTTGATCTCTTCCGATTTATTTCAAAAAGAAATCATCAAATGCAATTGCTTTGTGAAAACCTTATTAAATAAAAAGAGCGGAGTTTTTGTTGTCAATGGAGCATTTAAATTTTAGTATTCATTTTAATTTTTAAACATTATTTTGTTTTTTCATATTTGTTTCATTTCAAGGCTTATATTTATGTTTCATTCATTTTTATCTTATTCCGAATTTATTTTTGTCACTATCCTGTATTGTCGTTGCTTTTTAATTTTCAATTCATATATTTCCCTAATGTTTTTTATTTTAATAACAGAAAATGACAAACTACCATGCAGCTCTTTACTGTAACAAATCTTTGCCTTTTTATTTGTCATTTCTTTTAATCTATTTTATTTTGGTCATATTGTTAATTAAGTATTGTTTTACTGATTTTAGATTATTATTTTTTTATGTTCATTGGATTTATTTGATTTTGTTTTTATTATTAATACTTTAAACCTTTTTTTCAAACAGAAGTCATTTGTCAATTTGGGCAGTATAAACTTGCATGGCCATATTTTGTTCTTTAATTTCATTGGGTATTTCTTTATTTTTACCTAAATGTTTTTAGGTATTATTTTGTATTAATATTTTAAGCAGGCAATGAATGGATTTATCAATATGACTGAGAAAGCCTTAGACATGGGCTTTTTTATGAGAAATCCTTGACAGGGGTGACGGGTTCAATTGTTTCCCCAAACTGCCACAAAAATGTTCCTGAAAAACCCACAGTTTAAACAAAAACGGAGATATATTTGAAGAAAATCCTTAAAGGTGTCCACTTTTCTACCCAATGACCTCAGGCTGAGAAAAATGCCAATGCCGTAGTGAGGGGTTCGAGTCCTCAGCCGCCACCTCCCCGACCAAACCAAATACGAGTACACCCCCCCCCCCCCCCCCCCCCCGCTGATACAGTCCCACTTCATATAAAAAATATTTAAGGATATTCTTCCACTTTAATCAAGACGTTTCATTGTATCCCCGGTATGTGTTTGTTTTAACTTATCCAAGTTAGCAATGTCATTCAAGCTGTGTCAAATTCTGTCATTCTCGCCTGCCAGTACACCACCTCAAGGTCTTCACAATTATCCACAATGTTTGACAAAAGCACATTCTGACTGCATTTTTAAGTACCAAATAATAATCCAGACAATCTTGAACAACAAAAGGTTATGGGATAAGCCATTCATGATTGTAAAGACGGATAGTCATGGCATAACCATGGAAACTTGCTAATACTGCAGCATGGCAGTACAACATTATAGCAATCAGTAGGCAAGCCCGTATGCCAGACCGTATGCCATTTACCCAATATCAAGAGAGGGCTTACAGATGGTGCTAAAATAGGCTATTTAAATGGGTTAATTCCACACCCTGTGGCCAAGAAAAATTCAAATTTCATGTATGGCAAATGAAATTTATATTACATTTCCTTTCATTTTATACAATCCACGCTTCTAAGGACTGAAAAACAAAACCCGCAATCAAAAAAAAAAAGAACCAAGTTATTGTTTCACCTATACTCTACTGTAGGGGGGCATAAATTGATCCCCCTTACAAGGTGGTTTTGTGTGAATTTTTTTTGTGGTATCCCTGAAAGGGTATATACTAGGGCATTAAGTTATCAAAAATGTGTGTCAAGTAAAAATAGCATGAAAGCACTATGGTTGGACCTGTGCATCCTGGTTACCGATGATGGCGGCTTATGGACTTTATACTTCAAGACCATAAAACTCTCTCCTCCAAAGTAATTGAGGTTGCCAGATCTTGCTGAAGATCATTTCCACCATTACCTAAACTGCTTTCGCATCTTTTAAAGTTCTTTACGAATTTAACCCCTTCTTTGAATTTCAAATCGGTTCAAATGTGATACTTACGCGAATTTGTTAGCCTTCGCCGTTCGCGTTCTCACTCAACAGGAAGTTATTCTCGATTTATAAAAACAAAATGAATTAAGCAAAAATAATGGCAATGCCATGCTTAATATTGAAAACAAAATCGTTTTCAATTGTACCATTTTTTAACAGGCTGTATAGTCATAATCGTTGGGTCGTTAAAACCATTCATTGAAAATAATTTCATAATGGTGTAACTTAGCATCGGCATGATTTCATCAGCTTTATAACATTAATTTTAAAAGAACTTACAAGACGAAGAATAAATGGCGCCATCATTCCACCAACCCGACAAACTGACATTAATCCGCCACCTTACGTCTACATAGAGACAAAAGCAAGAAATCCACAAAAGATGAAGGATGCCCGCAGTTTAAAGGCAGATGCAGAGATTTTGAAATGTAATATTTTTGTGTATTAATTTTAGTCACTTAAACTGCTTAATTCCAAAGTTTCAGATGAATCGGAACTTTCGTTTGCCACCAGTAGGGTACTGTAGAGGGATACCATAAGGGAATATCGTATCTGGCACTTAGGATGTTTAATTAATGTAAAAGCTAATAGAGATTGAGACTTAGTTTAAAATCGTCAATTAAAGCGGTTTCTAAATATGTAAAAACTCAATTTCGCCAATAACGTCATATAGGATGTTCTTGCATTAATATGGTCAGGAGATCTTCTTGTAGTATCAAAATGCAGGATCGACATCTTCTGAAAATTTGGAAATAAGCTTTCGTCAATGATATCTAGAATCACAAGATGTACCTTTAAACCTGTGAATCACATTTTCAAAGTGGAATCGAAAAAAGAGAAAAGAAAACATTTTTATACCAAGGTTTTCTACGCATGGATGGAGCACTGCCCATGGAACACTGACAACTGATTGTAGTAATTATTACCTAACATAGCATTAGCTGCAATTATAGTCAAAGGATTTAATCCTTTACCTTGCTCAAGCACAGTTTTACCAAATCCTTTGGCCGTCAGTATTGCCTGTCCTTTAACCTATAGGAAACTATTTTCTTAAATGTAGAAAATATTTTGATACTAAACGGATCTAAAGTAGATTCTGTGAGCTCTCAATGTGACATGTCAATAGCTGGCGGACAATTGGAATATTTTGGTGTAAATGAATTTTGACAGTGTTTTCGATGATCTATGAGTTTTTTATTACTTGCATTATACACACACTGGCCAAAAGTATTGCAACATTCAGAAACGAAATGCATGATCACCAATTGATTTCAAATTAGACCATGGATTCTTGACCACTCAATACGTATTTAAATTCCAAAGTTGTGTTTTTCATACAGATGTTATTCCCCAAAATCCAAGAGGATGAAAAAACGTTTGATTTGATCGTCACGTTCCCTAAATATGGCGGATAAAAGGAACAGCAAACGATAATTTGTCCATTGCACTCCAGAAGGAATACAGACACATACACAAAAGATGTGGCTATAAAATGGATTGTACGGGTTCATTATGGTTTACTTTAAATGTTTATGGTAGAAAATCATGGTGGTTGTGTGGACCGGAACGAGATAAAGTCAATGGAAGACCGTGGTCTTCGAAAAAATCGAGAAATTCAGAGACACCCGAAATGCAATTCGAATGATAAATCAAGTGGTTTACGTAAATCATGTCTAACTACGCGTTCACATTGGATGACAAACAACACAATGCCAACGGTGCGATTAAAAAGTTGTTTTCAAGTTATCACGTGACCTCTTTCTTGCCATTAAATTTCCCGAGTCCAACGGTGATGAACGTGCTCCCATCTTTTATTGACATTATCTCATTTCCGGTCCATACAACCATACCAATTGTCGCCGTAAACATTTAGAGTAGACCCTGACAAACTCGTAAAGTTCATTAAGCGACTATTTGGCAGCCATTTTTGACGTTCCTTTGCCTCTATTCCTTCTGGAGTACAATCGGCAAGTTATCATTAGCCAGCTCCTTTAACCCGCCATATTTAGGGATCATGATAATCAAATTAAAAGTTTGTCGCACTACTTGATTCTGGGAAACAGCATCTATTTGAAATCACTACTTTGACAATAATTACGTAATGTGTAGTCAAGAACTCCTGGTACAATATTAAATCAATTTCTGAATATAAATTCCTTTTCTGCATGTTGCAATACTTTTGGCCATGAAAATCCCTAAAATTAGTGAACGGTAGTATAACAATTTCTTCGGAAAAATTCGTAGGATTTCGGGATACCACAACTGACACACTTCCATTTCATATTGTACCCATAACAATGTCATTTTTAAAATAGTCAGATTAGGCAATGGGATCAAAGGAAATGTTGTTAATTTTTACTACATGAATATTATAATTAACATCAACTGCGGTATGTCAATCATAAAGGTTGCACATTTTCAAGAAAATTAATAAAATACCATCTCAACTTTTCTTAATATCAGTGACCAAGGGACATACACTATGTTACATTGACTCAAGTAAATAATGGCGTTATTGATAAGTAGATCCACTCGGTATGCAGTGGACAAAGCACTTCAGATTCTTTTCATTTATTTGGGCAGAGCCATTGTAACTGTCCATGCAGTTGAAAATATTTCTGGTGTTATCACTGGCCAGTTTTGATTTTACTGCGAGTTCAATAACTTTGACCGTATATTTCACCATTTTTTCAAAAAGAGAACGAACGTGAACAAATGTCATGAAAGAAATGTTGCTTGGTAAGCTGTAACCTAACATCTTTGTGTAGAATCAAGATCCATAACCTATTGGTAGATCTCATTTCTATTCAATTTACCACCATACTTTTAGAAGAAAACAAAAGAAGGGGATTTAGGGACCCATGCTAATAACGTGGTAAATTCAAAAGAAATGGTTTTGGCTCTGCGCAAAAACGTTAGGTCTCAGTCTGCCAGACAAGTTTTCTTCCATGACTTTTGTTCATCTTTGTTTCCTTTTCGAATACATGATGTCAATATACTGTAAAGGTTAATTGAACGCACAGTAGAAGCCAAAGGGTTATTTATACGTGAAAGAGGAGAGGTATCTTGCGCTTTGCGTCATGAAAAATAGCTCAATCTTAAAACGGGTTGGTGATAGCATCCGAAATATTTTCAACTGCATGGATCATATTATTATACACCAGTCAAGAACTCATCATGAATGGATTTGTTCCACTTGGAGAGCAACCTTCAGCTCTACCAGCACCCCCTACTGTTTTGCACTACAGTAGGAGTGAACTGCTTGCACTTGCTCACAAATCTAAATGGATTCCCAAAGAGACTTATAACACTGCTAAGGAGTTAGGTATCCTACATCACAGAAGCAGACGTTGTGGTTCTCATATGCGACGTGGAACTTCAAATGTTGGGAATAGCAACATATGGACTTAACTCTTAGATCGGAATGACGCGCCCCCGGACTCGCTAAACCCCTAACAGTTCATATAACATCAGTTTGGACCGGAAGCCCTAAGGTTTCCCATCAACACTCATTCCAATCTTCACAATCTTAAATCATAGCTTGACGAAACGTACAGTAAAAATTCAAGATGTATGTTTGGAACGCCACTCTATGAGAAAAACAAGATGGATATCTTATGAAATATCCTGATAAGGACCTTGACATAATGTGTATTTGTGAATCGTGGGCAAGAAGTGATGATTCTGTGGTTTCAGTGAATGTTACACCCCCTGGCTATGAATGCTTTGAATATTGCCGTGGTGGTGTCAGAATGATGGAGGGGCATTGGTTATCTTTAAGAGTTCCTCTTAAATTATCTTTACACCAATTGAATTCAAGCCAACTAATTTGAGCTTGCTTGCAGTTCTGATTCTTCAAATAATTTTCGGCCGATTTGTTGTGTATAGGCCTCCTCCATCAAAAAGGAATGGTTTTAAAGACCACACGTTTTCTTGAATTCAAGATTCCTTGATGAATCCACCCTGCTATCTGGAAACTTTAGGCGTTGGGTGATTTCAACTTACACTTAAACAAACCAAATAAACCTGAAGTTGCAAGTTTTGGATTCTCTGAAGGATTGCGGGCCGTACTCAGCATGTCGATAGCTACACATGGTGACACATAATGATTCTTGTGATTATGTCGCGTCGTGTATTTCTTTCTTTGAGATTGCGAAGTGCTGATATTGTCACAAGAAAACCACGCTAAACCCATGTCATAAGAAGGTTCCATTAATCGTGCTAAACCATGTAGCAACATGTTACTCTGTAACACGTACTTATAAAGATATGGACAGTAGTGCCTTTAAGGCTTATTGGTGTGAAGCTTTCACTAATTTCTTTTTTTGCCTTTTCAATAGTGAAAATACCAGAGTTGATTTTAGATTCAGGCTGCCCAAGAAATGTTCTGGATATCATGGGCCCCTGAGCACTCATCAAATGTTTTTAAGAGGCAACCACAATGGTATACTAAAAGTTCTCCTGGCGCGACGGGACCGTCGCCAACTTTTAAGGAAATGGGGATAAAGTGTAGTGAGGAAGATCTCAAAATACCTCAACAAATCCATCAGTTTGTCAAAATGATTCGCCATGAGAATCTAAGTATCCATTGCCAAACTGAAATCAGATGATACAACAGACGTTTTAAGACATTGAATACATTGCTGAATCGTTCTGTTCGTCTTGGTCTTTTGTGACTATATGAAGCTGCTAAGCAATCGCTTCAGCTAATTACTTCAAAGAGAAGATTGTCACTATCAGACAGAATATTGGATTTTCAGCAAACACACAAGTAACCATAACACCAATGGTGCTAATGTCATCCACTGATGGACTCAATTTCACTTCTAGTGAGGATGATGTGCCAAAATGTTGGAAACACCCAATAAATCATGGGGCTAGACCATTGCAAATTGGCTTGTAAAAGAGAACATTGACTCATGCTGCCTGTGTAGTTCCATTGTGAATACATATTTGCTACTGGATTATTTCTCTTCTTTTAAAATAAGCTATCGTCACTCTAGTCCTGAAGAAACAAGGCGGATGTTGAACAATTTAAGAAAATTTATACCGTGTCAAAACGCCTGTCTGTCAAAATTATTGAAAAAATTGCTGTGTAGTGTAAGGTAAATACTCAGGTTCGTAAAATAACTTGCCCAAAAGTATCAGTCTGCCGAAAGGCCGGGCCACAGACGGAGACCAGCCTTGTGAAGGGGGTTTTTTCTCCCCCCAAGAGTGACATTATGAATTCTATGACAATCAGCGGCTGTCTTTCTGGTGTTGATTGACCTGTCGTTAGCTTGACACCTTGATCATGATGTGTCTTGATCAGGTTGACTAGTGTTTTTGGGTATTAGTGTAATGTTCGCGAATGTTTAATCTTACCTGGAGTAACGCCACAAAAACAGGGTAAAGTTGCTGGTGATTTCTGATTGCAAAAAACGCTAAACTTTGGCTCCCACAAGTTACTGTTATCGGCCACCAGTCATTCTCTTTTACATCATCCATGCCGATATCCATTAATGAGTATAAGATGTGAAATACCACTTCTACGCTGACGACATAAATCTGTACATTTCATTCAGTCCACGGCATAAATGAACTGGACAGTGCCCTCTGCACTCTTACTAAATGTATAACAGATATTCAAATTTTGGATGGACCACAACTGTGATGCGGTTAAATGGAACTAAAACTGAGTTTTTGTCATATCCAGTCCTCGATTCGAACATTCTTTATCAGAGGTGAAGCTAACCATTGTTCTGACATTTATTGTTCCATCTCTACCATTAAGACACCTTGGTGTGGTTTGATACAACGCTACTATGTCAAAGCAGGTCATCAAGGTGCAGGTTCAACCTGTCACGCATCAGTATGTTTCTAGATCAATCTGCCTGTCAAGACGCAGTCCGAGCCATGAGTTACATCAAGGTTTGATTATGCCAACTCTATCTATATGAAATTACTCGAAAGACTTGAAAAACTCAACGTCTAAGAAACCGTGCTGCCAAGATCATCTTTTAGGCACAAAAAATATGACCAGCCGCCTCTTCTTCGTGAAACTCACTGGTGACCCATTACCTAGTCGCATCCCTTCAAACTCTTGACTATTGTTCTACCATGTTTCTGGAGCCAACCAAAGTCGGCCATTTACATCACTTGAAATCATTCAGACTTACATCCAGCAGAAGTGGATACGTCTCTGCTCAGGACACAGGCTTCTTGTGTTCCTCACACCACTACTCAAACTGGTAGTAAATGCTTCTATTTTGCTGGACCATCTCTCTGGAACAAACTCCCTCAACATATCCGTCAGGCTCAAAAACACTGGCAACTTCCGGTCTGTTAAAAGCGCATTATTTGTCATTGATTTTGTTTATGGTTTATGATTATGTGCTTTATCTTTCTTTTGTCAAGCGCTGTGATACTGGTTGTCTTTGTAAGAGCGCTCTAAGAATATATGCATAGTATAGTATAATAATGGCTTTGTACTCAGATAAAAAGGGATTTGAATGCTTTGATCACTCTGCTACCGGGGCGGAATTAGGAATTAACAGTGCTATTATTTGGTAGAGCCCATGCAGGCATGACTGCTACAATGACATAACCATAGTATCCAACGGTTTTTAAAGTTGTAAAATATAATATGTGCAGAAATCGGTTACTTCACCGATCTGGCGTAATCAAGGTCCTTTTCCACACATCTTTCCACTCTTTGATCGCATGGCCTAAATGATGTAGATTTCATACAGAATCACGTCTTTTCAAAGCTCAATGCATGTTACAAAGAACTTGAACGGAAGTGTGATGACCTTTTGCCGAGTTTGGACCCTGGATGAGATTTTGCATTGTTGTTTGTCTTTGTAAGAGCGCTCTATAAGATATGCATCGTTAGTATAGATAATAATGGCTTTGTTGTAATTCCAGATAAAAAGGGAATTGAAGTGCTTTGTCATTCTGTTACGGGCGGATTTACGGATATTACAGAGCTATTATTGGTAGGCCAAGTGCAGCAGGAGTACAAACATAACCATATTACCAACGGGTTTGAAAGTTTGTAAAATATTAATCTGTGCAGAAAATCGGTTACTTCAAAACGATATGCGTAATCCAGGGCCTTTTTCCACCACATGTTCACTCTTGACTCGCACAGGGCCTAGATTGAGTAGATCAACCAGAATCAGGCTTTTCAAAGCTTCCACTGATGTTACAAAAGAACTTGAACGGAAGGGTGATTGACCTTTGCCGAGTTGGGATATGGATGAGATTGGCATTGTTGGATAACAAAGGTCGTAGCAATTTTGGTATATTAGCGGAGGTGGTGAGAATGAGGACTCTAAAGATTAGGCCCAAAGATGATACTACACGAGGGTCGGGGGGGAAAGCAAATTATGTTTAAAAATTGGTTAGTATAGTATATGCCTATAGGTTGTTTTCACTGTAAATCAGAAGTTGTGCAGAAATTCAGCTAATTTTCGGGGGGGGGGGCAAGAGGGAGGCAAGATTCCCTACAAAGGGGGAAGCTGCCCCTCGCCCCCTCTGGGCACGCCATTGGGCTGCGCTCAACATGGGTAGAAAGTCCAATTTGCTTTACAGCGATTTCAAGGAAAAAGGGTAGGGTTAAAAGTTTCTCCATGAAATTTGTTGTTTATCTTAGCATAATATATCACGTTGCTTGACAACTTTGAAATTGTATACTTTTCAGTAAAACGGTTGCTATTTAAAAATATATTGGATGACGTTCATATAGAGGCCCAAGACTATGCAAAGGAGGTACGGATTTGCCATTTATTCCGTCAAGCGCTACTGTACAATGTCATATAGCGCATGACGGTATCAATTGTTGTACCTCATTTGCATATACTTAGGACTTCTGTATGAAACGCCTAGCAAATATGTTGTGGATCATTTCAGCAAACATGGCATCAAAACACAAAACAGTTCGTCACCTGAATGCAAGAAGGTCGTAAGTGCAATAGCTGCCATTTGTCAGAAATTCTAATCAAAACATACTATTATGACAAGTCTTTGGTCAGTGGCTCTTGAATTTTAACCATTTCAAAGAAAAATCAATTAAAAGCCATCCTAATACATGGCAGCACACAGATGTATCACATGGCAGCTATTGCACCTATGACCTTCTTGCATTCACCTAACGAATTGAGTTTCTGCTACTTCAGTTCTACTTCAGTTCAGATTTTGAAGTTGTCATCTTCAAAAAGTGGTTAGTTTTGTGATTTGTTTAATTATAATTATTTTGGTGTGTGTGTGTGCTTGTGTGGACAAAAACACTAACAAATCAGCTTATAGCGCACCTCACACCGGTGGGTAATACTTCTGAAGTATACACTACAATGGCTGCCCACGTGTAGGAAATGGAGAACTTGCCGATTACCGCAAAGAATGCAATCACCTTTGTCAATTGAAATCCCGTGGCTAAATAAATGAACATAGAGAGGTTACAACATAATATCAGAATGATACCACATGAATTCTGAACTATACTATTTATATCAGGGAAGATATAATTTAAAGCAATAACAGCACATTCTTTTTTGAAGGTCGCCCCCAATTTTCCGGATATTTTGAGATTTTTGCACAGTTGCATTGGTAATTGACTAGTAAACAATACCTGTGAATGGTAGAGCTCAAAACTCTCTATATGTCGCAAAAGAAAGAATTTTGTGATCAGAATAATTAATAACGGAGATCTCCGATAACAATTCAACTGCTGCTGGAAACGTCCTTCCAATATGAAATAGCCGGGAAATTGCGCCATGTACGTGTGTACGTTCATCCATTAGTTCTTCCGTCTGTTCAGTGGAAAGTCAAGCTAGAGATCATTTTCATGAGATGACACTATTCATCATGGACGGACATAAAATTGTCGTTTCCAGCTCCGCCATTAAATTACAAACAGGGATCCCGATTTTAATTACAAGATCGCTTCTTTTATGACTAATACGCATCTTTGAGCATTTCCACTCGCAGGTATAGTTTACTAGACAATTACCAACACAACTGTGCAAAAATCTCAAATTTTGAAAATTGGTGGCACTCTTCAAAATGTGCTGTTATTGTTTTAGCGAGAAAACGCGCCCACACACTGAACAGTATACGTATGTTTTGTACTAGAGATTTTATAAACACATGCTCAGATCGATTGTCCCGCTTCTTGGTGGCCAAGGCCTTTGATGCCCAAGCCTGATTAAAGCAATAATATAACACTTCTGAAGGACGGTCCCGATTTTGAGATTTTTGCACAGTTATGTTGATAATGTTCAAAATTGTGTATTTGTCATAAAACGAGCGATTTTGTGATTAGAATCGGGGATCCGCGAATCTATTTCGACTCTGTCAAAACCTTGACACACATTGCCTTGGGGCCCAGAGCAGCTCATAATAAGCATTCAAATCCCAGTATTAGTGCGTTGGCTGGGTGGGTTCCCGTGCGCATGGGAAAGAAAAAAAAAATGTGCCCTAAGTTTACTCTCACATCCAGGTCCTATCCCAGTCGCACAACAAAAAGTGAGGGTAGACTTCTGCTACCCCGGTACTTTTTCGCTAGAGGGCGTTTTCAAAATGGCCGCCAAAATGCCATGTGACACCATATAATGACGTTTTCATAGCCACTTTATGGGGTGAAATGGTCCATTTTGTAGTGTTTTCCTATATTTGTTGATGTCAAATGTATAGAGCGGTAAAATTCACTACTTAAATTTATTCCTAATGGAGGGCGCTTTTCAAAATGGCCTCCAAATGCAATTTAGCACCTCATCAATTCCTAATGATGTTCTACTAGTCAAAAAATGGGGTGAAATGACCCAGTTTTTTCAGTGTTTTGCTATATTTGTTGATGTCAAATGTATAGAGCGGTCACATTCACCACTTAAATGTATTCCTAATGGAGGGCGCTTTTCAAAATGGCCGCCGAATGCTATTTAACACCTTTTAATGATGTTTCAATTGCCATAAAATGGTGTAAAATGGGCCAGTTTTTTCAGTGTTTTCCTATATTGGTTGATGCCAAATGTATAGAGCTGCGAAATTCACTACTTAAATGACTAATGGAAGAAGCTTTTCCAAAATGGCCGCCAAATATAATTTAATAAGTTTCATTTTTCTTTTTTTTACAGTTAATTTTAATGATTTTTAGTGATGGACTTGTTCAATACTATAAGGGAAGGGCCAAAATCAAAAATAAGCAAGTTACTTTCCAGATCACTACAAACTAAGCCAAACCTTGATTTTTTGGTAGTTTTTATGCTAATACACATAATTCAGGAGGTGTGTGCTCATTAAATTTTGTTGCGGTCACCTCGAAATCCAAAATGGGCGGACAAAATGGCCCGCCGTTTGGCATCAAACCATCAATATTTTGGGGGTTGGCCTATGAGCCTTCAAATCACCTTGTTCTTGGTGTCATAGTGAAGTAATTAATTATCTACAGTGTGAGTGATATCAACCTTTTTGGTGGGTTTCATTGTTTATTCTACACCCGTTTTTGGCTAAAAGGCATATTTTTTGCCATTTTTTCAAAAAAAAAATGATTGCGGACTGAATACAGGTCTCACCCATATATGCACAATTGTTCTTGTCGTATTGGAATAGGGACTTCTTACGAATTTGCCCTCATAATAATATACATTTTGTGTGAAAAAAGCACAGCATCATAGCCACTTTAACTTAAGTCTAGTGTATAAGAATGAATGGGGGTCTTAAGCACCAAAAACGCCATTTTTGCACATTTCTCTAAAACACATGACAAATGTGTGTGACAATACCATATAAAAAATGCTTTATGCAGTTTTGATCACCAACTATAATAAATGTTTTGTTAGTGCTGCAATGCTGCTGATTCAATATTTTTGCGGTAACCTCTAAATCCAAGATGGCAGGCCAAAATGGACGCTGCTTGACAAAACAATGTTTTAAGGATAACGGGTTGTTGAAGAAAGCCTCCAATCAGCAGGTGATTGGTTTTTGTCATTTTAAAGCAATAAAATTTTCTACAGGATTATACCATGCTCGGTGGGTTTTTTTTTAAGGTGGTATACATAAGAATTATGCAGCAAAAATGTGAGTTTTTGACGTTTTTTTTACCAAAATGAGATCATGAAAGAGAGGCATTTTTTACATCAGTGAAAATTCTTATTCATAATTAATATTTCTTTGTAGGACCCTATAAAATATCACCCCCCCCACTGTGAAAAGGTCAGCTCTACAACTATTCTGTAAAAAAGTTATAGGGCCCAAAGTAAAATGTGTCCAATCACAACAAACACCGTTTTTAGCACATCTAAATAAACATGAGTAAGGCTTAAATGATCAAGTAACTGTACTCATTACTAGACAATGTGCTCATATAAATTCTAAGGTTTTGTACTGATCTAGAAGTACATAATAGCACCAAAAATGGCACCAGGGTACCCAAAAGAACTGCTTGTTTTCACTTTAAAACGTAATATTTTACATAGCCTCTTAAATAGAAACTTATTAACTGCTTGAAACATGTTAACTGCTACGATGTTGATCATTTTCAAATATGCAATTGCCCCAACAAAGGTGATAAAACTAATTTGAAGGTGGACTAAAATAGTGCTCATACTTAGCAATAAATCCATGATTGGAATATAAAGCAGATTCAGTTTGTCCTTGATCTTGTTCGTATTTATTCCCAAGTATATGCGAAGAATACTACTAAGAAGTACTTAGTAGAGAGCATCTGTGTTGACTCTTATATATGTAAGTTCCTAGAACATTTGAATGATCTGACTCGTAAATCGAAGGCATGATTATGTGATTCTTGCACTCCTTTGGACAAGTTGCAAATCCAGTACATTTTCAGTCATCTAATTGGTTCCATTTGTTGGAAGTGCAATCAGCATTTTATCCCCAAAACCACATTCATCCCCAAAAAAACAGATGTGGGTCTGCTGGTATTAGGTCCATTTCCAATCAATTTGATTTTCACTAGGAGCTGTGCAATTCAAATCATGCCAAGTGCCTGAGATGGAAGGTCTTCAAAGAATGAGGTTATCATCTTTAGTCTAGCGTAGCCACAATATCCTAAATCTCCTCTGTCTCAAACGCAGGACATATTATCAAGATGGCAGTGGATTGAGCTCCTATAAGGCCATTACACGCCGATTTCTCAACAGTTTTGGTTTCCAATGGCTTGGACATTGCTAGATGCATGCAGTTTGAGTCAGAATAGAATTTACATTGAAATCCATCCAAGTCCACAAGCAGCTGTGCCAAAATTATACCATGACATCCGTGTCCGGAGAAAATATTACTACAACCTCTGCTGGGGTTTACTTTGAAGTGAAGCAAAAGTGGGCAGGCAGGATAGGCTTTGGTCAGGTTCCTCCAACTTATACGTTAACTCTGTAATTTCTTGGCATTTCATTCATACCTGTTATGCTTTTAATTCTAGCATGTGGATTTCCTGTTGAAATCGATCACGTTCTATCTATTCCAACATACTTCTGGATATTTCACTCTTCAATTAAGAAATTTGTCAAGGAATCCGGAATTTTTGTCTCTTAGGGACTCTTAAGATGATTGTCACTAGTTTGTGGGGCTAGCAATTGTCGTGGCGAAGCATGCATTAATGATCCCATTATGGACTCGATCAGCATTTTTTATGCTATGTAGGGTATAACAATGCCATTCTGTTGCTGAGGCCTTGAGACCTTGTGTTCATTAGTGATTTTAATTATTGACGCTGGTAAGCAGGCCTCGGAAAGAGTGGGGAAATGACATCTTGGACTTCATATGAGAAAGGAAACATGTTGCGCACCCAATTTGTCAACCACAGAGACTGCGTATTATGCAGATTGAACCTGTAACATGAAGAAGGAAATTGCAGATAAATGATGAAAACCAGGGTACTCCTTGATGGTGCAGCAGAATCACGATAGCAGACCAGCAAGCTCAGACTAGCTTTTACGATAAATTGCCAAAAACATGCAATATGCAACTTCCCTTTAAGGGACCAAGCCAAAAGAAAGTGCTCAATAAGAGGGGTATGCATTTACGATGCGATACCATTGGAGACTTTTCAAAATTGGCAGTATTGCAATGGACCTATGGCTTAACATCGATAAATTTCTTGAGAAACCCCTCGGACCACCTTGTCCTATTGCAACATCAAAGTCTGTGCTTATGCATGAATTGGAGAAGTTGGTCAAACACCATAGGAAGGAAAACACCAAGCTCAATAACTCTTCAAGTTGCTATTTGGGCGCATGCTTTGGCCATTATTTAGACGTGAAATTTGTTAATAATTTCAGTTTGGTGATTGGCCGCAGACACTAATAAAATCATAACGCAACAAGTCGCATGATCAGCAACAGTGTGCATTGGTGTGTGATACCCACCCTACATTCAATAAAAAACGAGAGTGCAGGAAAATCCAAGACAGCTTCTCCAACAAAATAATGTAGCCCCAACCAAAAGGTTGATTGATAAGTAGCCTAGAAGGTCCTAAGAGATGAAGGTTCAAGAAGAAGTCCTTAGAAATATCTTTTAAAGGCTGACTCAGAGATTTTGAAATATCATTTTTTGTCTATAATTGAAAATATTCAAGTGGAAATAAAAACAGTCACCTAAAATTAATTTGTGAAATAATTGTTACTCTAGGTTGGTAACATGAGTAGAAATATCTTTCCCTAAAGGCTTCCCTAGGAGGAAGCTTGTACATCAAGTCTACCCCTCCCTAACAACTTCAATAGGAACAGATGAACAGAAATTCCTCCTGAATGGGGGAGACTAAGCAAAGGTTTGCCTCGCGACCAATGAACCAGAAACTTAATTACTGGGGTATCCTTTGATAATCGGTTAGTCTCTTCCCTCTTTGTTCACTGGTGTATATAGATGTCTTCCACCTTGGGATTAGCGGGCATCTTGCCGGGAATGGTAACGTCCATTCCAAATTTTGGAGACTTTCTAAATCTAAAGAACAGCATGAATGTTGGATATTGTAGCCTAAAAGGTTAGGGTCAACACTGTGACTACACAAGTACTTTGGGGGTAGAGGTTGGTATTTATTAAATTGATCTATAGGAGGAATTACTTACGGGATACTAACCACTTTTGTTTAAAGAGAGAAGATGAGAATATGCATGCGTGAGGTGCAAAGACCTCTATAAGTGAAAAATCATGACTGTTTAGTTTGCTCTGATGATTGCATTCGCAGCAGTGTCGAAAGATCCGCCTCCCCAAATTTGGATGCCTCTAGGGGAAGATTATTTTCTTAATATAGTCACCTAAATGTAATTGTAAAGGTGAGGCACAACGGAATTTTAAATAATTTGGGATTTTCTATATGACGGACTGTCTGAACTTAGCTATTTCACAAGGGACAACGTTTATGTTAGCAAACAACACGATTTGTTGCAAAATGAGGGTGCCCTCCACTGGAAATCTCCGAGTCAGCCTAGGTTTACAGATGGACGTGTGACGTGTTTTATTTGCAACATTGGGATCTGCAGCTTATGATTTACACCAAGAAATTTCAGAGTTAAACTTTAAGTTGGAGGAAATTGCATGACTCGATCCTAATCTATCCTGCATGCTCGCAATGCTTCACTCCTGGACCACCAGCGGTGTTGTCATAATACCGTCCCGTATGGCAATTAATTATTAACTTGCTAATCTATTCAATGCTATAGTGTAATTGCTAAAATTAACTTACTGCAAAAAATATAGTATTATTTAAAAAATATGGTGTTCTTTGGGTGAAAAAAGGGGTCTTAGCGGCCTTAACATACGTGTCACTTCCAAAAGTAAAAGAGTGCCCACCACCCCCGAGTTTTGGGGATACATGTTGTATGCAATGCCGATTGCAATTCCAACTAATGTGGGTGCCAAAAAAAAACAACAGGATGAAAGGTACAGGGATTTGCACTACTCCAAAGAGTGCAAGAACCCAGCCTATAATGCAGATATTTCTTTAGCACTTAATTGGGAAGAGACAATACAGAGCTGAGACAAAGGACAAAAATGACTGGTTTTCATCAGGTATTGCAAAGTATGGGCAACCAATGAACACACATTTGTTCATGTGTTTATAGAGAAATGTGCAAAAAATAAAAATGACGTTTTTGTGATTATTAATGGACCCCATCATTCTGAACTATAACTTTCCAAGTTAAACTTGCTGGATCCTGTGCTTGCACAAAAAATGCATATTATTAGGGCAATTCGTGAGGGATAGTCTTGATCCAAGTTTATGTGAAGGACAATTTGGGATATATGGGGTGAGAAGTATTTCAAGTCCGTATACCTCTTTTTGAAAAAAAAAAGGGCAAAAATATGCATTTTTGGCCCAAAACGGGTATGGGCTGATTTGTTCTGTTGAAGAAAAACAATGTAACCCACAAATGTTGGTATCATCATTTAGATAAGAATTATCTTCAATTTATGACACCAAGAACAAGGTAGTTGAAGGTTCACATAGGACATTACCCTCCAAATACTGTCGTTAGCCAACCGGCGGCCATTTTGGCCGCCATCGTGGATTTCAGGTGACGCCAACAAAATTAATTAGCCACCTTGAATTATTGGGTCATTATAATATAAACTACCAAAAAATAAAGGTGTGTGCTAGTTTGTAGTGATCTGGCAGGTTTAACTCAAACACCTCACCCCAGCATGATTATTGGATTTGGCCCTTCGCTTATATGCTGTTATTGGTGATATTACAATCTAAGTGCTGATAGGGTGGTGGGCTTAGCCAGTCGTAACCTCGATGAAGCGAAACGATTTCCTGATGGCAGAGTAATGATAATTGGCAATCATGCTGTAAGCGTCACGAAGGAGGAGAGAAGATTTCCACACGACATATAGTGGACATGATGGCCAATGTCTGAAAGCTGAAAAAAAAAATTCTGCAGCACATTTGGGGATTTCACAGACACAACTTTGGATTATGTGTGGAAGTCTGTGTCAGCTGCAAACAGGCTTGATATAGTCTTTGATTCTTACCATGATAAATCTGGGAAGGACTCTGTGCGAAAACAACGTCAAGTCATACTACCAATTAAATTGAATTGCCAATTATTATTATGCTGCCATTTTTTTTTTTTTTTTTTTTTTTTTTTTTTTTTTTTTTTGTACTGGATAAATCAAATCATCAAATCCATTAAACTGAAAAACTAGAAAATCATTAATATCAATAAAAATAACTAAGAAAAAGAGAAAATGAAACCGCAATTATGTTAAGTACTGAATAATTCAACAAATGATGGCGGAAAAAAAATCAACAAATAGGGAAACAGTAACAGAAACAGAATTTTATGACGTCATGTCATAGTCATTGACATATATGATACATTACGAAAATAATATTTAATGGTTAATGGACATCTATATTGAAATACAATAGAAATGAAAAATGAAAAAATAAACAAGAAAAACCATAATGGGAGCCATTAATTAACTTTTAGGACAGATCAACTTACATGTCACATCCGGTAGCCAGGCTATAATAACACAGGCAAAACCCGCAAAAATCAAAGACACACAGACGGAAAGTCGGCGACCACCACAACTATACAACACAAAATAAAGTTGCTTTATAGTTTATAGTCATTTGGAGCAATTCTGTGACCGTGGAGAGCATAGCATCATTTTTCAGTGGATTTGTCTTCTATGAAGGTATTAACAAATTTAGCGGGGGTGCCCCTCGTGAAAGTGTGGGCGGAATCCAGGAGGGGGAAATTCATAATACAGGGGTCAAAAGTGAAAAATGCTTGGATTGCTGTGAAACTACTTTTGTTGCAATCCCTGTGGAAAGGTTAACAATTTGAGACCAGTTTAAAGAAATCGGTGCAGTATTTGACCTTTGGTGATGACTTTTGACATTTGATGGTTTTTGTCTTATATCTCCATAACCATAAGTTGTAGGTAGTACAAACTATACTTTTTTTAATCCTTATAACAAGACGAACAATTTGGTTACCTTTTTACAGCAATACAAGCATTTTTCATATTTGACCCCTGTATTATGAATTTCCCCCCTCCTTGATTCCGCCCACACTTTCACGAGGGGCACCCCCCGTTAAATTTGTTCATTAACCTTCATAGAAGACAAATCCACTGCTCTCCACGGTCAAGGAATTGCTCCAAATGACTCAACTATTATATCAGTACGTAGGAACGCCTTTTTCATATTTAATGACTAGTAAAGGTAGGTGACTCGATCATGGTTTGATTTTCCATGTTTTCTTCTTCAAATGGAAACATGTCCCCAAAAATAACTGATTAGAATTTTGAGTTAAATTGGTCCAGCTGTTTGGGATATTATAAGCAAAAAAAAAACGTCCACTAACTTTTGCAGATGATTTTTTTCATAACATCAAAACGAAACTTTTTTTGGGTCTTGAATTTCACTGTGGTGATGAAAAAAATATGAACTTTCTTCTCATACCAAAATAAAAGTGTGTGTGTGTGTGGGGGGGGGGGACACGGGCTAGTCGATCGGATCACTCATCTTTAACAAAAATGTTTTTGTAACTTACAACGGCAGGATCCAATTGCCTGTTCTTACTTGCACGGTGCACCATTTTACTTCATTTTAGGCTAAACAGAATGTACACACACTGGCCAAAAGCATTGCAACATGCAGTAAACGAAATTCAGAATCATAAATTGATTTCAAATTATACCGTAGATTCTTGACCACACATTACGTATTGAATGTCATTTTTTTTATACAAATGTTATTCCCTAGAATCGAAGAGGATGAAAAACGTTTGATTTGATTGTCATGTTCCCTAAATATAACGATGAAATGTTAACTTGCCGATTCCACTCCAGAAGAAATACAGACACAAAACCAAAGGAAACTGTTTCAAAATAACCGCTTAAAAATTGTACGAGTTGACTAGGGCTTACTTAAATCTTTACGGGAGAAACTCGTGGTGGATGTGTGGACCGGAAATTGGAAAAGTCAAAAGTCAAAAATCATTTTAATGATAAATCAAGTGGTTTACGTAAATCATGTCTATTTACGCAGCACAATGTCAACGGTGCGATTAAAAATTTGTTTTGAAGTTATCACGTGACCTCTTTAAAGTGATTTATTGGTATGAATCTATCGGCACATATATAATGAAATATCCCTAAATAAAACGTACCAGATGGTTTTCATGGCCATTGGAGTATTCCTTGCGAAAAAAATCCAGATTTATTCCGACAAATGTACACAACTGTATAGCAATCATGGAAGCTACCATGTTTATTCCCTGTGGTATATTTACAACGCCGTATGCAATACCGAAACAGAAGCCAGGGAAAATATATCACGTGACTTCAGCAAGTTTGCCACAAGCCTCATCCTTGTGAACTTCGTTGAGCACACACAGGATAGGAGCGAAGTTCGTTTAGAATTTTTTATTGCAAAAAAAAATACACTTTTTAAAACCTTAGTGATTTGAGAAAAATGTAAAGAGGGGTGTTTTAGATATCATTTTGTGACTTACAAAGGTTTTAGTTGACCTAAACACTAACAATACATGAAAACGTGGACATTTTAAAAGGGGTCGCGTAATATTTATAGTTTTATCACAGTCGCACTCTAACCACTGATCTCTATACAATGGATTGGCTACACAACAGTAATTGTATATTAGATGAATGGAGCAACGGGCGTACATCTTGGTCTACCGAACACAATAGCATTCCAAAAACACCTGTTTAACAGAAGTTGTATCCCGGGTGCACGTTTTAGAGACATGCCATCCCATACGCGCAAATACAATGAGCTCACTGAATTGGCTTGATTCTGAAGTATGTTATGTCGCTTATCCACATTTCAATAGGAACAAATTGTGTATAAATGACCGGCTCTTAACCACCTGCTTGGGTTCTTTTAGGATGATCAATATGGCCGTCAGTGCCTCAATTACGAAGCCCAGGTTTCCAATCCATGCGCCAGTAATGCGCGGTTCAGCAATCTACGTACTTTTCAATGTACCGAGTAGCGCTTCTTTGTATGATGAAGAGTTTCCTAATTTCATTTTAAAAACTATATTTCTCAAGAATCCCAGGCTCATTTTATAAAAATTAGGCAGAGATGTATGCCATTTTTGATAAATTTATATATTTTAAAGGAAAACGTTAAAATAAAGGGGCATTTCGGGATCCACAACCTCGTCTCCCCCGACTTACCTAAACAAGTTGAGTAGTAATCCACGTGTACCAAATCTTACCTGCAAATTCGGTCGTATCTGTAAGAAATTCGCAATTTTGTATTTTCTGTCCGTAAACGGACAGAAATTATACAGCACGGTGGCATATGGGACTGTGGGATATCTAGTGAATCATCAATAAAACAGAAGGTGCTATAATCACGAAATGTACCTTTAAAGCTGTGTTTTTAATTTCAATGTTAAAAGTAAACGCGATAATCTTTCATACAGGCCAGAACTTAACAGGCGGCTTCGTTAAATCGTCTACTGCTTCGAAAGTTAAGCATGAAAATGGTGTTTTCTTCGCAAGGAATACTCCAATGACCATGAAAACCATTTGGTAGGTCATATTTAGGGATATTTCATTATATATGTGCCGATAGATTCATACCAATAAATCCCTTTAATAATAATAATAACAACCAGTTTTTATATAGCGCTTAATCCCCGCAAACAGGCTCAAAGCGCAGTAGACAATTATTATTATTTTGCCGCCTTCAAGAAATCGTCACAATCATTTCGCTTCATCTAGGTGGCTGCTCAAAGACATGCCTTACAAGCGCGCGCACAGGCCTATCAGCAATTAGATTGTAATATTCCCCATAACAGCTCCCAGATTTTCCTTGGGTCGACGAGGCAATTGAGATTAAGTATCTTGTTCAGGGTCATAAACACGTTGACCACAGTGGGGCTCGAACTCACGATTTTAACGGTCTGATGATCACGAGTCCTGCACTTTTCCACTGGACCACACGTGCTCTTTCTCGCCATTATATTCCCTGACTCCAACGGTGATGGACGCGGCAGACGTGTTCCCATTTTCTGTCGTCGTTATCTCATTTCCGGTTCATACAAACTCCGATTTTCGCCTTAAACATTTGAAGTAGACCCTGACAAACCCAAACCATTTATCGACTATTTTGCAGCCATTTTGATGTTCCAGTCCCTGTATTCCTTCTGGAGTACAATAGGCATATTATCATTAGTCAGCTCCTTCAACCCGCCATATTTAGGGATCATGACAATCAAATCAAACGTTTTTCGCACTATTTGATTCTGGGAAACAGCATCTGTTTGAAAATTATAACTTTGACAATAATTACGTAAAGTGTAGTCAAGAACCCCTGGTATAATTTGAAATCAATATTTGAATATAAATTGTTTTTCTGCATGTTGCAAATACTTTTGGCCAGTGTGTGTATACAGTGTGTATCAAAAAAACCCCAACACTTGGTATCAGTTGCCATAAGTTTTGACAAAAGCACATGAATACTTGTTCTTTGTCGTAAGGTAACATAGGACTGTTAGCTAATGTCCCAGAAAAATTCATAATGATAGTGTCAATAGTTTTTAAGATATGACCCCAACAATCAACATACCCGCAGGACCGATTTTACAAAAATGAGGAGCTAGTAACTACAAGAGTGGCACTGAAGAACAGAATGGCAAATACAAATTTTGATTGCAATCGATATTTAATTGCCTAATTTTCTTGCAGAACAACTTGTACTTGATCAAATAACTGCATTTACATAAATATTATTAAACTGGTAATGATAAAGCATTAATTTTTAAGTCATCGACAGACTCCGCGTTACATAAAAATTATAAATGCGTTGGGCTGAAACATGATTCTGAACTTATATGAAAAACATATTTTCAACACAAAACTCAATAACAATATCAATATGTTCATTCGGTCATTCAATTTTGGATTAAGATAACTCTTTGTGTGCTGTCACAAAACGATGATGACTAATCCAATGCGATCTAATTTCGTCAATACGTGTTTGTTGATTATACATGCCTAATTCCATCTTTTAAGTGTGTTAAAATGCATGTATATTAGCTGCTATTACCAATGGAAACATATGTTAATATTTGTTGCAGCACTTGTCTTTTAAAAGAGGAAAATGATGGTTGGACTTCGAGATTCATATTGGTGGTTCTGTACGCCTAAAGTACAGTGCCGCATTTGTATTTACTAGCTCCTCAAATTAGTAAAATGGGTTCTGCAGGTGACTTGATTTCTGGGGTCATATCTTTAAAAAATATTAAATCTACCTTTATGAACTTTTCAGGGACATTAGCTAACAGTCCTATCTTACCTTGCAACAGAGAACAAGTGGTCATGTACTTTTGTTTAAAACTTATCTCGCCTGGCACCCAGTGTTGCGTTTTTTGGGACACACTGTATATTCCAGTGATCTATTCCTGTTAAATATAAATTCCAACTATAGTAAAAAGAGGATTTCATTATTATTACCTTTTTGAAGTATGGAGGACATTATAGGAGAGGGCATAGTTCAATTTGGGTATACAATATGCGATTGCGCAGTTCAATTTGGGTAAAACCCCGGGATATACAAAGAGCGTGCAGCCAGGTGTGGAGTGTGGGCCATACTCCAAAAAAGGTTATTTAGCGTACTTACTGTTCCATGGTGAAGTAAGCGATGACGTAGGCGGGTATTTCAACTAATGACAGTAGGAAGAAATTGAGATACCTGTCTCCTGCAAAGCTGACACTATTTAGAGCTAGTCCATAGTAGCAAATACTTGCGGCTGTCCTGCGTGATTAAAAAATGTAAATTCTCTTAAGGGTAGTCATTATGTATTCATTCTCTGAACATTGTTGATCATATAAGTCTGTAATATTCAACACCAGTGCATGAATCAGATTTGTTCAAGGCTGTTACAGCGGCTGTGTAATACAATGTACCATAGTAGGGTTATAAATGAGAATCCTATTCTCGATGTTTCACTATGTGTTACAATATGCTAAACCACCAAGGACACAGTTCAGTGGGTTGTACTTGTACATACATTGACATAACTGACCTTGTGTGATCTGGGTATCATATATCATACCCAAATCCATGGGGTATATTCTCTAAATACACTGGTGAATGAAAGCTACTGAACTGTGCCAAGGGATTTGAGCTTTTACTAGCTCATAGTGTTTGGGGAAGAAGGTTTGAAGATGTTTTTTTATAGTTTGAAGGGTGGTGAATCAGAATATTTTGGGTCCAATCTCTGAGAAATGTGGCGCCACGGTTCAAACCCCCCTATGACTTGAGTGTTAAAGTGATTTATTGGTATGAATCTATCGGCACATATATAATGGAATATCCCTAAATAAAAACGTACTTGATGGTTTTCATGGCCATTGGAGTATTCCTTGCGAAAAAAATCCAGATTTATTCCGACAAATGTACAACTGTACAACAATCATGGAAGCTACCATGTTTATTCCCTGTGGTATATTTACAACGCCGCATGCAATACCGAAACAGAAGCCAGCGAAAATATATTCCATACGCGCATATATCACGTGCAAGTTTGCCACAAGCTTCATCCTTGTGAACTTCGTTGAGCACACAAAGGATAGGAGCGAAGTTCGTTTAGAATTTTTATTGCAAAAAAAAATACACTTTTTAAAACCTCAGTGATTTGGGAAAAATGTTAAGAGGGGTGTTTTAGATATCATTTTGTGATTAACAAAGGTTTTAGTTGGCCTAAACACTAACGATCCATGAAAACGAGGACATTTGAAAAGGGTCGCGTAATATTTATAGTTTTATCGCAGTCGCACTCTAACCACTGATCTCTATACAATGGATTGGCTACACAACAGTAATGTATTTTCTATCCATTGCCGAGATGCATTCTTGAGCGCTATTCAGGTGCGTGTGCACCTGTTGCGGATTAGGTGGTGTGCATATGGAATGTATTGTGGTATACATTGGCTAATTCACTGAGCTGTTTCCACTCGCAGGCTCCACACCTACTTGCTTTCTTTCCGATATTTAGCGTGTAATAGATTCGTTACCCGTGGACATCTCGTGTTTTGATATGTCTACTTCTGAGCAACAAGAAGCGAATGTTCATCCTGACGTTCAACAGCCACCTCCTGTTCCCCCGCCGCCTACAGTTTCTGTTGACTTTTCGCCGTTTATACAAGCTTTAGGAGGATTCCAGGCCCATTTTGACAATACAATCAAGAAATTCAAGGAGGAATCAACTCTGACTACTCAGGCGATTCACAAGTTAACTCGGGATGCCGAGGTGACCTTCAAGTTCAAGGGGAATAAGACCCAATATAACTTTAATTGTGGAATTGAAGAGAAAGTTGAGCAAGTTTTTCATATCGCCGAAGCCCAGAATCTCTCGTCTGTTCGGCCTATTCTTTCTGAGGTGATTTCTGACATTAAAAAGCGTAACAAGTTGATCAGGTTAGCGGACAAATCAGACGCAGGCTGGGGGGCAGTTGATGAATATTTGTCCGATGATATCGCGTCCGACAGTGATGACGAGAAACGCATTCGCGCCGCACAGTCTCGCGCTAACAGGAAGCGTAAAGCCAAGGCTGCGGGGCGTGGTCGTGGCAAGTCAGCTTTCAAGACGCCAGAAATGGTACCCGCTTCGCCTGCTAACCCTGATTCTGTTATGTCTGGGTTTTTTCGAGGCCCTAGAAGCTTCGGTCGCTACACTATGTCCCAAGGCCCAAGAGCAGGGGATATTTGCTTCTCATGCGGCAAGTCAGGTCATTGGAGACGAGATTGCCAGTCAAGCAGCAGAGTGCCAGCAGCAGAAGCTCTTGGCCCGGTCCCCGGTAAACAGTCTTCCACCTAATAATCCAGTGATTAGTGTTTTGGGGCAAGAAGATGCCGGTTCTGGAGAAAATCAAGGTTAGTGTTGACTTTGGACTGCCTTTTCTAGGCTTAAATATTTATCAAAATGGTTTGTAATGGGGTACCGTTCGGGTTCTGATGAGTGATGGCTCACATGCATGACATGTATGTGAGGGTGATGAATTCGACAGTAAACATCTAAATGTTGTACTTTTAGTCTTACGCTTGTGGAAGCATGGAAGGATAACTGTTTTAGAGTGTGTTATTCTATATGAAGTTGGTGAAAGTGGGCATTGTGTATTTTATTATGATTTAATTACATATGAAACATTCCATAATTGTGATTTGTGTTTTTACTAGGATTCATTTTATTAGATTCGTCACATCAGTCAACAAGGATCTACCCGCCTCTCGGCCTAGTGTCCGTGCTGATCCAGTTCATGAGGTTTTGGATGACAGATATGATTCCACTTTGGATAGCGGTGTATACCCCGATACACGGTACGCCAGTGATCCTCATTTTGACTTTCAAACTAACTATTTTGAGTATGAACAGGGGATTAGTGAACCTGTCGTTAAAGGCAGGCTTAAGGCATGTTTGCCTTTTTGGAATGATATCGGTGCCAGTGCATATATTATATAGATACTATTACCAATGGTTATAAGATTCCATTCATCACTTCGCCGCAGTAGACTATTCTCCTGCATAACAATAAATCTTCTATTGATAACTCTGACTTTGTAACCGAGGCTATTCAGGAATTGTTAAGTAAAGGTCTTATTATTAGGTGTGATTCTCCTCCCCACGTTGTCAATCCACTTTCCGTTTCCATTCAGAGATCGGGTAAACGCAGATTAATTTTGGATCTTAGGCATGTTAATCTACACGTTTGGAAACAGAAAGTAAAATTTGAGGATTGGAAAGTTGCATTTTCCTATTTTTCACAAGGTTGTTTCATGTTTTCGTTTGACCTTAAGTCAGGTTACCATCACCTTGACATTTTTGAAGATCACTGGAAATATTTGGGGTTTTCTTGGGGGTATAAAAGTTCTGTAAATTTCTATTCATTTGTCGTTTTACCTTTTGGTCTCTCTTCTGCACCTTATATTTTCACCAAGTGTTTGCGTCCCTTAGTTAAGCATTGGCGAGAACAAGGTATGTTTATGGTTTTATTTCTTGATGATGGCTGGTTCGCTGCCAGGTCACACAAAGAGTGTGTTGATTGTGCCGAAAGAGTAAAGAATGATTTATTGGCTGCAGGTTTTGTTACTAATGCGGAGAAGTCACATTGGCAGCCAGTACAACAGATTGAGTGGTTAGGGTTTCTGTGGGATAGCCAAGAAGGGAGTTTGCATATTTCACAGAAAAGAATCGATGACATTCATTCTTGCATTGAGGTATTTCTTGATTCTTTACCTTGGGCGACTCCTAGAACCATAGCTTCTCTGATGGGTAAAATTATTTCCACTAGTCCGGTAGTGGGCCCGATTGCACAGTTAAAGTCCCGGTTTTTTGCATCATGCTATATTATCTCGTGCACATTGGGATGATAAGATTAATTTGAATAGGTTTCCCCATGCAGTGGAGGAAGTTTTCTTTTGGAAACATAATATCAATGATCTTAACATGCGTGTTTTGCCTGTTTTATCCATTCCACAGGTGCTGGTGTACACGGATGCCAGCGCGTCCGGATACGGTCCCTTATCGCTGGTGACAATAGCATGAGATGCTGTCATTCTTGGAGTGAAGGTGAGGAAAATAAAAGTTCTACATGGAGAGAATTACAAGCTGTTTACAATTCATTAGTATCTTTTGTGCCCAAGTTAGAGGGCTATACTGTGAAACTGTTCACTGACAACCAGACCTGGGTGTGGTGTCAATTGTCAAAAAAGCAGTATGAATCTTGAATTACACAATATTGCACTGGCAATCCATACTTTTTGCAAGAAATTTAGCATTGTGCTAGAAGTAGAATGGATCCCTAGGTCGTTGAATCAAGCAGCTGATTCCCTCAGAGAGTTTTTCCAATTTATTGATGGTTTGTGGGGTCCTCACTCAGTTGACAGATTTGCTGATCATTTGAATTTCAAAATTCCAATTTTTAACTCTAAGTTTTGGTGCCCCAATACATCAGCTGTTGATGCTTTTTTTTGTGATTGGGGGTTTCATAATAACTGGCTAGTACCTCCATATCTTTGATTCCAGCAGTATTGCGTCATATTAAGGCTTGCCGTGCTCGAGGTACCCTTGTGGTTCCGGTTTGGCCTTCAGCACCTTTTTGGCCTCTCCTTTTTTCACCTTCCAGTTCTTTTCATTACATGGTCAAATTTTCTATCAAATTCACAGACCCCTCCAATATTTTTGTTCAAGGCAAGAATTACAATGCTTTCTTTGGCTCCAAATTCTTCAACAGCCATGTTTTGTGTGTGAGATTGGCTGGATGAGGCACATGGTTCCTCAACTGTAACTATGATTGGTCCTGAGAGGACTTATGTTGCCACTGGGCATTAGCTGCTCTGAGAGAGCACAGTTGTGTATGCTACAACTCCATTTTTTATGACATGTTTACGAGTGTTATATACTGTTAACACATGCTTTTAATTGATTCATGCTTTATGATTCAAATTGCCACGGGGCAGCATTTAGGCACGCTATTTTGAGCAGGCATTGCCTATTTACATATGAGCTTTTTCATGAATATTCATTATATTCCTAGTTTCTGGCATTTTTGGACTTAGTTTTCAAAGTATACAAAGTTTTATATTGGATTATTACCAATGTTGGTGGTTTTTTAAAATTTGTTTTACATAGTCCTTTTATTTATCCTTATTTTTGTTATAGGTCAATTCAAGCATCATTTCATGATGAGGTGATACAAGCTATTTTACATGATTCAAGAGCCAAATCTACAGCTGACAAATATTCTTCGGGTTTTTCCAAATGGAATAAGGCGGGCCTCCCAGTCTCAAGAGCAACGTATTACCTCCCACGGAACGATTAACTTGTGCACGGGTTATAAAATTGTTCCGTGCGAGACTTGGAAATCTAAAATCAACACTGACCTTTCCTTCCGTGCGGTCGTACTTAAGTTAAACTCACACGCAGTGTAATCCCGTAATTGGTACTCAATGTTCTATTGTCAATCTCCACACGAACACCAATTATCGATGGCTCATAAATTTTAAGTGGGGCGATGAATAAATAAATCATCTTCAGTTTACAAACTACCAACAATTTCGGGAAGTGTGTGTGATTGAGTAAAGGATGTAGTAAAAATCTACTAGAGAAAATGTATTTCTTATGTATGACGGATGTGAAATCTATATAGGCCCTATTTTTTAAATCACACATATTGATAACGTTCGATCGTGAGGTTGCCCCGAGCCAGTTGTAAAGACGCGGCCATACTTATTTAAAGGCAGCTCAGTGGTCTATTTTCTAGCACTATTTCTTGACTAATGCATGCATGGCGCAGTGTGATATAAGACACCCAGCCACACCACTGCGGCGTGTGTAGTATTCACCGTTCTCAAACACACTGGGGGGTGTTTCACTAAGATGTTCGTACGTACTGTTCGTACGAACACAACGTACGTACAGTTCACTCGTAACTGATCGCAGCCACGTACAGTACGTAACTCTGTTTCACTAAACTGTACGTGACTGCGATTCATCGTACGAGGATTAGCGGGTGACGAGCTCTGCATACAACTTTACATAACTGGCGGCACACCACTCCCATTGAAATGCACGTAAATATACCAGGATTCATGCTCTCATTTGCACCCCCTTGAGACAATATTTTCGATATTTTGTTGGATAATGTGAAAATTTAAGTTAAAATGGCTTTTTGATACATTTTAGTTGAACTTTTGAGATTAATGCACTTGAACAGCGCCGTCATGAATTTCGGCTGGCACTCTCAATGCCTCCTTACCGGATCCAGCCATCATATCATTTCGCCGCCCAGTAGCAGTAGTAAATTTAAGATACTTTGCAATATTTTGAGGAGTAATAATTTTGCTTCCATTTTCGCCCAGAACTGGACCATTCATGTATTCGTTAAACGTAATCTCCAATTACTATATCTAATTTAATATTAATATATATTATATCACCTTTTCTTTCAGCAATGTCATGTACACATTCCAAAAAATGATCTGAAATTTTGTCAACATAGTATTCCTGATGCACATATTTTTACCCATAAGGTATAGGCAATTTTTGCTAAGAACAAAAGTGCTTCGATAGCACTGGCGGCGCCATACTTCAGTTTTTTCCTGGGAGCAAACGGGGAGTCAAAGTGATGTTTTTTTTGGGGGGGGCGAAATATCAAAAAATTGTAGATTTGTCAACCATATTTTGGCCCCAAATTAGCTATTTTTGCTCAAAATTGATGATTTTTGACCCCAATCGCGATGGTTGCCAAAAAAATTCATTTTTCTTTCGACCGGGGGGGGGGGCAAGGGCAGGAAAGACATTTTGGGGAATGCCCCATGCGACCCCCTGTGCGCCGCCACTGCAGTTGCGACCGTACACTGTAAACATGAACCGACCCCGTAATGGTACAATATCCGTGATTGCGAGAAGAAATCTAAAAAAACATTGATTTTACGGGCAAAAATCAATTAAAAAATGTATCAATTTACGGTCAACTGAATTTCTATTTCACGGGAATTTTCACCATGAATTTGCTGCCCGGAAAAAATAAGCCCTGTGATTTTACACAAAACTGACTTTTCCAGCATCAAATTTCCGTGGCGATATGGCGTTAAATCCCGTAAATAACTGTAAAAATACCTTACTTTACTGACCCCGTAATGAGTTATTAACAGTAATTATATAACATAATCAACGACGCGTTATTTTTACGGATGTTCACTATGTCAATTCACGGGCAATTGACCGTTATTTTTCACTGGATTTTCACCGAAAATTTGCTGCATGGAATGTCGCGTTTTTTTAATTACGGGCATTTTCCAAAGAAGTGAACAGGAGGAAAAGATAGGACTTGATAGTAGGTTTTAGAAAGAAATGGAAAAAAAGAATAATTGCGATCAGCATGATGTGAAAGAAAGGAAAATTTATTGTCAAATGACGAATGGGGAGGTAAATCAGGAGGAATGAAGGCTATCTACCAGAAGAAAAAATAAACGATGTTACAGCCCCAAGAGTTAACAATGATTTATTTCATCTTTTGAGTAAGGATTCAAGTCATAAATTAGCACATAAATATTGTCAAATTAGTTTTAAGGTACCATTAATAAAAATATACCTGTTTGTGGCAAAGAGCTGGTATGTGCCACGCAATTAGAATTCAAGATAACCGCGGAG
>JAMKCH010004452.1:0-35429 GCA_023653785.1 Ophioderma brevispina | reverse complement strand
TAAATTAATGCAGTGCTATATTCGTAACAAATATCTTACGTGATATCTAATAATAATAGCTTTTAAGCTGACAATACTCATTCTAAAGGGTTACCTGTTGAAATATTAATTGTCGGGAGTAATGCATGTACACTGAACAGATTTTAAGAAAGCAATGGATATTGCTGAAATGAAATATTGTTCAAGTAGCGAAATTAATCGATAAATGACAGGTGTGATCCTCTTAGCTTAGTTCAATGAAAATGAATGGCACGTTCCTCCAATTGTGATATATATAAAACCTTCACAAAGATGAGAAACTTCAAGAAAATCGTATCTGTTGTGTCATTACACATTTGGGTCTGGACAAGATGCCAGGTAAACAAGAAACAAGTTACTGCCGAGCAAAGGACTTTCATGCCACTAAGCTATTTTAATATCTTTTCTTGTAAAAGAATGTGACTATGACATTTAAACACATGTCACATAGTTTACAAGTTTATTTATCACAAAAACTGCACAGGTAGAGATAACAAAATAGACATACGGCAAAGTTTTGATTTTGTGCATAATTGTGTAGAATACGACTGTAGGCTCAATCATCGCACGTTTATTATTCCTAATGCCTATTTGCCACTTAATAAATCTAAAAACTATTATCCTGTGCATTTTGCATTTCCTTACTTGTTAATATTTAAATTGTATGCCATGAATACAGCAGTACATTCAATGTGTTGGAAATCGCCCACCCGACAGCAGAACAGACAAATTATGTTAACTGTGTAAATCCCATTGGAATGGGTGAAAAACAGATGCCCTTTAATAATCGTTCATATCTCTGGTTCGCGTGGGCGGACTGTCATGGGATTTGCACAATTTATACAAATATTATAATTAATAGGCTACAGGCTACCATGACCCCCCCTGCACCCCCCCGGGGATTTTTGGAGACAACCATTTTTGTGAAGCTTATACCATAAGCAACTGAATTCAAGTTGTCTGCAAAAATCCCGACCCTGGGTTAAACGGTGAGGGCGCTTTTTCAAAATGGCTGCCAAAATGCAACCACCCCCCTTCGGAAGAGAAGTACCAACATGCCTAGCACAACACAGAAACATCACAGGCACTTGATTTGGGTACCAATAGATAGCTATGGTCCTCCTCTTTCCATTGATACCAAAATGAGTACCAACATGCCTAGCTTTTTTTTTTTTTTTTTTTTTAAATCCCATTGGAATGGGTGAAAAACAGATGCCCTTTAATAATCGTTCATATCTCTGGTTCGCGTGGGCGGACTGTCATGGGATTTGCACAATTTATACAAATATTATAATTAATATTCACCATGAAAATGAAATTCACAGCTTCAGTAGTTTTTGAGAAATCGGGGTTTATCTGCTTGCACCACTTTTTTTGGGACACCCTGTATTTTATTGTCTGCTCTAACCTTGCCCAATGCACTTTCTGATACTCATCCCAGATCGGAAGTTCATTTCCACTTGACCAGCACCCAACTGCACATGCGATGTCTCAACTCGAAAAGGGCTTATATAGTTGGGTCATTTGGAGCAATTCCATGACTGTGGAGAGCAGAGCATCATTTCTCAGTGTATTTGTCATCTTTGGAGGTTAATGAACAAATTTAGCTGGGATGCCCCTCCTGAAAGTGTGGGCAGAATCCAGGAGGGGGAAATTCATAATACAGGGGTCAAATATGAAAAATGCCTGGATTGCTGTAAAAAGGTAACTAAAGTGTTCATCTTGTCACAAGGATTAAAAAAGGTACAGATTGTACTACCTCCAACGTATGGTTATGGAGATATGACAAAAATCGTCAAAGGTCATCACTGAAGGTGTAATCTGAAATATTGCTCCGATTTCTTTAAAAATGGGCTCAAATTTCTGATCTTTCCTAAAGGACTGCAACCAAAAACATTTAGCACGTCTAACATAATTTTAAAGTTCAGAGATCAATAGAGGTCAATGGGGGTTGACCTTTTTGTCATTTATCTCGAAAAACAAATACAAATGAGAGTACCAACTACCTTTGTTGCAATCCCTGTGGAAAGGCTAACAATTTGAGACCATTTTCAAAGAAATCGGTGCAATATTAAAGATTTAACCTTTGGTGATGACCTTTGACATTTGACGATTTTTGTCTTATATCTCCCTAACCATACGTTATAAGTCGTACAAACTATACCTTTTTTTAATCCTTGTGGCAAGACGAACACCTTGGTTACCTTTTTACCGCAATCCAGGCATTTTTCATTTTTGACCCTTGTATTATGAATTTCCCCCCTCCTGGATTCCGCCCACACTTTCAGGAGGGGCATCCCCGCTAAATTTGTTCATTAACCTTCATGGAAGACAAATCCACTGAGAAGTGATGCTCTGCTATCCACGGTCACGGAATTGCTCCAAATGAACCAACTACATAGTGGGTGTGTGAGCTTGATCTACAATTTTTCAAAATTGTTGGAAACACTTTGTGCAGATTTGGTTCGCCCCAATTTCAAGTGTTGCATGAGCACGACACACTTGACCAATCTCGCACCATATTATTTTCAACACTGATTGGGAGGGGATGGGGAGGGGAAAAAAGAAAGTTATGTTTACAATGCCTTTCAAGCCTAATTATCTCCTTTAGATGGACAATATTAACAAGGTGTTCCAAGGACTTATGAACAAGATTGTAGTTTTTTTTTTTTTTTTTTAAAAAGGTGAATTTCATTTCATCATGCTAAACAATTTATGCAAGATATATATTTGACTCAGTAGTCCAAATCTTAAATGGTTGTGTGTAGGTATCTATTACACCTTACAGACTGTCAGGAGCATACACACACACACACACAAATCTGCAGTATTACAGAACTAGTAAAGAATGATGAATGACTACCCCACTAACTCAACTCAACATAACTGTATGTTGAACAGGCTCCCTTATGATATTTAGGCGTGCATGCAATACAAGCCTGCAAGGGTGATGAAACTTTAGGAAGGATGTGTGAGTGGAGGACTGTAGAGTATGACAAGTAGTTCTTTAAAGCGGCACTGCACAATTTTTCACAAAAATATGAAATTCTTCAAATTGCTCTCAAATTATAGTCTAGGCCCATTGGAAGAACAGAGCTATATTTTAACACTAAAAAATAACATACCCCAAAACAGATAGGGAATTGATGTAAGGATATAATATATTAATATAATTATATTGGCTTTATAAAGCGCCATTTCATCAAGATCACAGCGCTTGTGCTAGACAAGACATCCATGGTAATTTGGAGGCCAAAGACAAAGACATCCAGGTACTTGTCAGGCCAATTTTAAGTTTTCCATAACTTTGAATCAACAAATGTATATACATGTATTGTGACTCGTACTCACTGATATTAAAACCCACAAAGGTTATAGGACTGATGCAAACAGTGGGCATAGCGGGGGAAACATGCCTACGGCGTGCGTTTTCTTGTGTTAAACGCCATTTTCGTTGTCTGCTGAATTGACGTCGGCGACGTTAAAACTATTAAAATCGTTTGTTACCATAAGGGAAGCTGATTTGGTCTTAATCATTGAGGTGAGGGCTTTTGTATATAAAGCCTTCCAACCAGGCAAAAATATTGATTTGAAAACAATCTTGAGGGCGCACTATTTTTCAAAGTGCCAGTCTCTGTTAAGGTCTTTGGGTTTCCAAAAAAGCTGCAACAGGAACATTTGGGAATGGCTGCCCTGCACCTTTCGGAAGAATGGAGAATAGGGGCAAATGTTATGGAGAATATCCCCCGATAGTGGCAGAGCCGCGATGAATGAAAGTCCACTATTAAGGCACCCTGTTGCCTGAAGTGTTGATCTATGGAAAAAGACCTAGGTTGGAGTGCAGTAGTATGGGAATAAACCAATGCCTTCTTAATTGTGGTTCAAGTATAAGGTGTGGCTACTTCCCATCATTTAGGTGGCTGCTTGCCTAGTGTTTTACATCGCCACGTGGGTGATGAAATTATTAATCCTTCAAGACTGTATGAAACTGGGCATCATCTTTGATGACATTTTGTTCAATGTCCCATCAAGATAACACTCTTTCCAGTTCTTTGACTTACCAGTTACCACATATCAACTTCACCCGTATTGTGTGATCACTGTTCTTTCAAGGATGGATTTAGGGATATTGCCTCTAGCTTGGAGCAAATACTTCTCACCTCAACAAACTTCCAGCATATGCTGTCAACATCCGTTACATCTGAATGGTTTTAAAGAAATGGCTATTAAGCGACATCATGGCATAAACACAGATTCAGACATACTGAAAAGGACCTACTAATGAATCATTCCACAAGTTGCCAAAAAACCAGTGGATGTTTACCATTCTGTAAAAACAGTAAAAACAGGAAGAGTTCCAGAGGGGAAGGTGGCAGTTAGTGGCATTTCTGGAACAGAAAACCAAGTGTTGACATCCCTGACAGAATTTTACAGTGTATCTTCTAGCTATTGTTTTGTGACACCATTCAAAAGATTCAGACCAGAATCAGGCATTGTAACTTTAGGCTTGTAGTAAGATTATTGATCTGGCAGTAAAGATGGATTAGCTGGATTGCAAATATACAATAGCAATGGTCTGTCTGTGAGCTGATGAAGCATGCTTTCAAGTGTGGTAAATGCTGACAGTAATGTCAGCATTCCTTTTTTTCCAGAAATTGCCACGATTGCCCACTCCCCCCCTCTGCGAACTTTTCCTGTTTTTACTTTTTTTACAGAATGTAAACATTCCAAATTGTTTCAAAACTCGGTGAAGTGATTCAGTAAGGGTCCTTTTCATTAGTCTGAAATATTTTTTTATGCCATTATTGTGTCGTTTAAATCTCATCTGTTTCCATAGTAGCTTTTTCATTGCATGTTTTGCTGGATCATTGTACTTTGAATTTGCATTACGCACCATGGTCTAAATGTAATGGTGCTATATAAAGGCCACTATGTATGTATGTATGTAGCCCCTGTTATACAGTTGGATTCTGAGGTATGCACGTCTTTCCAGTACTTTATCGGAAGTGCAAAGTCTTCGTAGACCGAAGGAAAGCAAGAATGTATGGAAGACTTTGTGTTGTGTGAAGGGAGGTGGGACATGATTTGCCAATGAGATACTGATTGCTTATCAGTCAGCTTTGTATATTAAAGCGGGTTAACAGCTTGACTATGATGGCGCGTCCACATAAAGGAAAGTCATTCAATCTCAGGATTCTGAGGTAAATTTGTGGATGGAATTGTTCGGCAGAAAGTCAACACATGTATTGAAGCCATGCCCTCCGACCACACCACAAGGTAAAAAACATTGGTGATGTAACGTAACCAAAGATAAGGCTTGTAAGGGCTATCGTGACTGGGGTGCGAAGGCATTATGCAGTGCATAGTACTCGGTCCGCTACTTTTCCTGATATATAATATAAATGACATTTCTGACCCAAAATCGCTTCCCTGTGCATCTTTGCTGACTACTATTCGTACGAAACCGTCAGAAGGACAAAGACACTAACTTCACTTCAAGGAGGACCATGACGACTTGTAGATGGGGAGAAGAAGAATGGTTGATGTAGAAAAATTTATGCGACAAGTTTGTATCAGAAATCAACACTACAACTAATCACTCAATGGTACAATCCTACAGGAAACAAACTCCACCGCTTAATTGGTTGTAGTTGTAGAAATCTGAGTAATTTAAAATGGAATCACATCTATTACATAGCTGCAAAAGCTAACAGATCTCTGGGTTTCATGAAAAAGAAATCTTGTGGGGATGCACAGAGGAAATAAAGAACATTAGCCTACAGATCAATTGTTGACCCTCCTGGAATTGCGCTGCTTGAGGCTGTTCAGGGCAGCACATTTTGTCAAGGAACAACTATGACAGTCGTAGCAGTGTCACCGTCATAATGCAAGAACTAAACTGGTCAAAACTAGCTACCAGACGTAAGATTGCCTGGCTTATCCTGTTCCAGAAAGCCTACGAAGGACACCTAGCCATCCCAATTTCAAAACTGCTGACACCGGTTGGAACACACGCTCACCAGAAATCTCCACGTCCAGCAAGCCTTTTTATTCCACTGGCACACCCATCAAGAGTCTACAAACATCATCTTTCCACAAGCCGAAGCCTGTGTGAATGACTGGAATGTCTTTCAGAGTCTTACAATACAAATATCTGACCCAGCTATTTTCAAAGCTCAAATAAGTGAACTGTATAAATAACTTCAAAAAAATTGCACACACAGACGGATCGGTTCGTCTCCCCACTGGGGTGTTGAACGTGCTTAACCAAAACTATTGTCTAACATTGAATGTCCCTCATTTGTGATATGTTGTAGTTTGATTGATCTGGTTTGATCTGCTCTGAATCGCCTACATCAATGTCATGGGTTTACAACATGTGTCTCCTGATGTGCATCAGGAAATTTTCTCACTGTGAAGTAATTCTTTCAATTGCACTTTGACCTTCTGTGACGGGGGTGACCTAGTTTCTTGTCTAAATGGCAGTATGTCAGAATTTTGCAATTACGACACATAATCCTTTGTTAGGGTAGTGTTTTCAGTGTGTTTCTGTGATGTCATTCATTTGCACACTCTCAAATTATCATTGGTAGACACGACAACACAGGTTTTGATGTCATATCTCTTGGTTTATAGTCTTGAACATATGTGACATAATTGTCACCTTTTACGTCCACCTGGTGTTTTGATCACATAGTCCAAGGTCTCCCACTTTAAAGGTGCAACGAAAGATTCCAAATAACAGGTGTCCCTTAAAATGTGAAAATTCTGATTTTTTGCACTGGTCTAAAAGCTTTCTATTAAAAATATACCCCTTAAGCTGAGAACCTTTTCTGTGGTACAAAAATTATGAAATTTCTAATTTCCTATAGGAGCAAATAGGAAATTAGCCTATGTTTTATATTGAAATATAAACATATACAAATCACCTTTTGTTTTCATTTTAAGTTATTTTTGCCAAATAAAAGGTAGGGAATCTATTGAGTGTCTAATCTATATATATGAGATCACTACATCACAGAAAATATAGTTGACTTGAAATATCTTGTTGCACCTTTAATCATTTTCTTTGTTTACAGTGCTGTCTTTTCAGTTTGTTTCTGTAATGTCATCATTTGCCCTCTCAAAATTAGCATTGTTAGACACTGCACACACAGGTTTTGATATGTCATCTCTTTCGTCATAGTCTTTGAACACACTTTGTTTTCAATCTCATATGGGCCAGAATACTTGGCTTGCAAAGGATGCCCTTGTATTGGAAAAAAAAGACAAAACAAATTCTTGAATGTTTGATGACAAATCAACTTTTACGTATAAAAAGAGGCTAATCAGGATCAGGGCTCCCTTATATTAAAGGTACGTGTTCCAAACATCTTTGGGACCCCCCTGATTTACCCGAAGTAGTATCAATTTTGATATCAGATGAAAGGCTGTATTTTTCTCATTGTCGTCCTGAAATTTGAGACCTCAAATCCCTTTCATTCCAAAGATATAAACAAAAAACCACAATAGTTATGGTTAACCATTCAATATTAGCACAGTCGTATTGAAATAGGGCTTTGCAATGCGCATATTACGTCTACCATCGAAACCGCACAAGTTGTCCGAAGGTTCTTGAGGGGGTGTATGTGAAGTGCCAGGCTCTCAGTCTCATGATGTCAAGTAGAGAGAACAATAAGACATTAAATTGGAACAAGCACTTTAATTATAAAAAAATCCCTATTTCAAGAAAGTCTGATCAATCTACACAGCTATACCACTTGGGGGATTTTAGTCCATAGATCTGGATCTGATCATTTATACTCCAAACAAGCAGGGTCCTGCTCACGCTAGAGTTGAGTTAGAGTTGATGTATCAAACTCTCAACCTCAAACAAATGAGGGCGTGTGTGTATTAAAAATGTGACATTATTGCTTTTCAATACATCACTGCATAAGGGGTTGGTTTAGAATTTGTGATTCCATTTGCAATTACTATTGTCAATGTATTTTTTTGTTTCTTTGAGCTATAGGTTTTGTAGATGACATTATCATACCAAGGACAACAAGGGCACAAGGATATTGCAGGGATTGGATTATTGGCTTAGCAAACGCAAAAACAACAACCCACCCAAAAAGCATGCCAATATGCCTTTGTGATTTTGAAAGCAAATATAATTGGTCAAACTTTCTATGATTACATTTTACTGAATTGTGTGAGCTATTTGAATGCGTCCAGGTGGTCCGAGGGAGTTGGAGGATCATGAGACAATATTATGCAGCTGGATGTTTTGTGGATGATACTTAAAAACAAGGGAGGCTGTATACATGAAGGTAGCAGATATGCATCAATGTGGTACCTTACAAATCTAGATCTATGTGGACGTGCGTTGGGTCACGTTCACATTTCTTGCTGTTTAACGCATTGAGTGTTTGCGGACATTCAAAAAACAAAGCAATGCACTAGTGACACAATATGCAGCAGTAAGAGAATAGCGATAAGTGTGGTAGTTACGTATGACAGATTGATGCCTTCCTTTTCGCACCTCCCATGCTGATGCAGTTTATGCTTGTGTAGACAACACGCGGCCAATGATAGTACCACATTTTTTGCATTGATGCGATCTGGTACATCGTGTAGATAGCCCTGCCGTTAATGTATTTGTTTATCCTTCATGTCTCAATCATGTGGTGCAGCTCATAAACCCATACTTGTTTGATTCGCATTTTCTATTTTTTAGAGGGTGGGCCTATGATGCAATGATCCAGCAGAATCTAGACAATTGTAAAACTCAATTCAATGAAACGAGGATCAAGTAAGTGATACAACCCGAGAAAGGACTTGATAAATCTATAGAGAAGCTCGGAGAAATTGGCGAGCACGGCAATAATACTAAGACAAAAAATATATAATTACAGACACTTGAACTCTGAATGAAATAAAGACTGAAAATTACATTAGCGCTCGTTCACCGATATCCACATAAACACAAATCTCTGTGGTCCAGTGGTCTTCTCGTGCATGGATGGCGGGAGGTCCGGGTTCGAGACCATGTATTTGCGTCTTTATTTAATTACGTGCTCGCAGTTTCGCCAAGGTCTATATAATATTCTCATGTTCTGTTACCAGCTTGTGATCTCATTCTTGTCTTCGGGCCCCAAAATATAACTTATTCAACTTCATTATAAACACCACCCAAAAAAGTAACTCCCCACCCCTGAAATGGTCTGTCAAGGTTCAAACGATAAATCGCATTATACATTATGGGATATAATTGAAGCGGGTTTATTTACGCGTATTTTTGACACATCATTTGTGGTGATGATGAAGTATTGTGAAGTATGACCACTTGACCGAACCCACCCCAGGATTTAAAAAGTAAGCCCTATAGAGAAGGAGACATTTGGCATGCAGAGAAGAAGAGGGAGAAGTAGAGGATTGCACTGATTTTCAATCTGTAACAGTATGATTGTCAATCGGATTTACTCAACTTTTAAATCCCGGGGTGGGTTAGGTAAAGTGGAAAATAACTCAACAATACCCATCGATCGCCCACAATGAGGTGTCAAAAACGCGTAAATAAACCACCGCTTCTAATAAAAATCTCATATTGTTATAACAAGATGTATCGTTTTAACTTTGGACAGCACGAATGCAGGGTGGAGGGGTGGCGAGTTACTTTTTTGGGGGGTTAACATGTTATATTTTGTTGTCTTAAGAAATTGATTAAAAGACGGAAGCAAATTTGATGTTGTGAATTGGTAGGGGCAAAAACATGTAATGCTTGAACTTCTGCAGGTTTGTTAGTTTAGTATAAGACAATAAGCTGAAGTTGCATGACTGCTACACAATGGACTGATAATACAAGCCGGTATCAAAAACGTTAACAATGGAAAACTGTTTTTGTTTTCAATATGAAACTAAACATAAGTAAGTCGTGTGTGCATCATATTAAAGAAAAAGATCCCACATTCAGTACTTTTGGAAGAGTCCTTATGTTACCCCCTTCAAATTTGTACAGGGAACAAATTATTTATATGTATGGCCCTACACGAACAAACAACACTACCATAAGGCCAAAATTAAAAAAGAATTTGTTTACAGGTAGAATTCCAAGGGGTACATATGGAACTCTTGCCACTTTTTGTTGATCTCATTGTTGTTTTCAATCGAGGAGATAACTCCAGTTTACTGCAGAACACACAATCAAGTTTGTGCAGTATTTATTAAGTTATTCACATCTGAACAGATTTTAAATCTTTGAAAAAAACGCCAAAAACAAAAAGGGATTAACTTCATGACAGGACTTAAAAATGCCAAAAATAGTTATGTAATGGTGCATTATCTCAGTCCGTTCTGGCTTTAAGATTAAAGTGTATACAACATAGAAATACTGCCGTTGGTTAGAAGAGAATCATAAACGGTTACAGAAACCTTCATTTTTAATTTTGGACGAGGAGAAGTTTATGGTCGAAGTATCATGAACGCGAAGTCCTACCAAAAAACCGTGATTTTACATTTGCTTCCAATGGGAATTTTTGGGAATTCATAATCAATGAATCCACAAAGATAGTGCAATATTTTAACCTTTTCTTTGGATTTTGAGTGTTAATGGTTACAATTTTATCCTCCTGGCATGATTTACAGATACCAATTTGTAATAAATTAAAGCTCCATTTCATTGAAATGCCTGCAGTAAATGATTTGGGTATTGTTTAGGATTTAATGAAAAGAAAATATTTAATTAATTGAACTTAGGTATACACTAAATGGATGATATCTTTAAATTGACCAAAAGCAAAATAAGATGCAAACCAAAGACTATGGAAAAGTCCAGTTCTTTTGTCTTAATAGTACGCCAAGCTGAATGATTATCGAAATTTCATATTTGGGACATTTTTTCTGCGGAAAGCAGTTCTATATGTAGCCCACTTTAAAAATTATAAGGAAACAAGTTCTTTGTATCATGGCCTTACAGCTTACAAGAACCCTAACCCTAAGGCCAAAAAGAAAACGAATGTAATTGTAGAACTTTGAAGAGGGGTACATAAGGCGAAAACTCTAGATTTTTGCTGATTGCTACCACTTTTTTGAGACCCGGCTAATGGTGACAGTCACATGTCAGTTTTCAGTAAGATGATGGACATTTCGGGTGTGAAGTTGGCAATATTAATTTGTGTGCTTATACAACTTCATTTATTATATGCCACAATATATGCGGACAGAAATATGTAGTGCTGTCCCGTTGTGCTTTTATATCCAGAAAGGGAAGAAACCTGCAATCCTTAAATTCTTAAACAGTAAGGTATGGATTAAAGGTGCATTTTGGGATTCCAGCACCTTCGTTTCTGTTCACTAAATATCCTTGATAAAAGCTTATTCACAAAATTTGAGTTGATCTGATCTTGCTAGTTTTGTGTTATGAGCAATTGTTGTTTCCCAGTCCCATCACGTCTGTTTGGTTTGCCCGAAAAGCGGAAAGGTAGTCTGCGCGTGCGCGGACTTTACAGTGCGATGGCTATGACAAACGCAAGCATAGCGGGTTTGTTGTAACATGAACGCTCGGAAGTGTTGAGTAAATCACCAATTACTCGCTAATATATAATTAAATAAATAGATAACCTCAAATAATCAGAATATAATTCCTCCACTAATGTATTTAAAACAGCTCCAACAAACGTATTATTGATTAGTAATTGATCATAGGGACGTCAGAATGAAAACAAATTGGTATTGTAAATATGCTCTGGAATAGGCCATCTTTTATGTTTCGTGTGAATGAAAATTACAACAATGGTCATGAATGCATGGCCACTTTAAAGTCTCTTTATTTAAATAAACGAGCAAATGAAGAACTCAGTGCAAGTTTCCGCATGTGTGTGTAAAACCCCTCTTTGTATGATGGCAGCATCAAACCTAATCGCCGCAATGTTTTGTGTACTCGATATGCGCTTGAAGTGGCAGTTAAAAATCGCAAATTACGAATTGGAATGTGTGATCAGCATCATGGTAAGGCTTGGGCGTTGGGTGGGTGGTAACGTTAAATTGGCCGGAATGAGTAAGTCGCGGTAAAACTGACACTCTCAACTCCTGAGCAGAGACTGAGGTAGGTTGTCGTTGGAAGGATAGTTAGCCCCCATATAAGCTACCTGTCTGACCTAGTGAGGCAGTCTGATAGTCTTTAGTATATTCTGTAATAAGCAGATTGTGGGGGAAAGGGAGCCCATTGGATGTAGCCTATAGGGCCCCCTGGGGTAGGGTATAAACAGTAATGAAATGCTATGGGAAAAATACTGCAAGGAAGACTTGTTGTGTAATGTGTGTACCTTGATTGATAGCTCCAGTCCCAGCCTAGCCTAGCCTAGTCTAGCCCTGCCCAAAGCCTACCAAATAGCATTTTTTACCAGTGAGGCATTTTTACTCACCAGTGCGTGGGCATTCTTTTTAATTTATAACAGTGGGGCATTTTTTTATCGTCAGTGTTGAGGAGTAAAAACACTCTTTGAGTTTGGGTTGGGTGTCAATGGAAGCGATAGTGAGCCCCTTATTAACCGGTCCTATGAGGCTAGGTCTAGACCTTCATATATTCGTAATAAAGCCATATTGTGGGGATCTGGATGCCCATTGGAGTTTAGCCTAGGTTAGGCCGGGTAGGGTATTATAAATCGGTTAATTGAAATGCTATAGGAAATATCCAGAAAACAAAAGTGTGGTGTGTGTGTTGTGTGCCATGCATAGCATGATAGATTCCAGTCTCAGCATAGCCTAGCCTATAGTTTGTCATCTTAAGTTGAAGGTGACGTCCACGCGCCTTTTATGTTGCCACAGCCATGAAATCGCGTGTTATCCTTGGAAATCATGAGCATGATACACGCTGGAATAAAGGCGGGCTATGACTGAGACGGCCCGTGGGACGCAGAGACGCAGTATGACGTCACATTCAACTTGAGATGACACACAGTATAGTATAGCCTAGCCCAACTTAAGCCTAGCCTCCCAGTCCCAGAAGAAGAGCCTAGCCTAGTATAGCCCTGGCCAAGCCTAGGCTACCAATAGCATTTTTTTTTACCAGTGGGCAGTTTTTTACTCCCAGTGGGGGCAATTTTTAAATTTTTAACTCAGGCTTTGGGCATCAGTGGGGCATTTTTACTCACCAGTGACATGGGGCATTTTTTTTTAATATCAGCGCAAGAGTGGGGCATTTTTTTTTGTTATCGCCAGTGGGGCAATTTTTTCTTATTCACCAGTGGAGCAGTTTTTTTATTACTCACCAGTGGAGATTTTTTTTCTTTTACTCACCCGTGGAGACATTTTTTTATTTACTCACCAGTGGGTCATTTTTTTTACTCATCAGTGGGACAATTTTTCTAACCAGTGGGCAAGATTTTTACTCACCAGCGCCCATGGGATGTTTTCTTACTCACCAGAGGTGCATTTTTTTTTTCAAAAAAACTTTGTAAGTCCCATAATAAAGCTTTTACACATATAGAGCATCAGCTTCTTTACTCGTAGCGTGTTTGAGTCGCACTTTTTTTTAAAGTGCAAGTGTGTTAAAATCTCTTGTCATAAGGTTCAATAGTCAAAATATTCATAAAAAAAATAGCCAGGGACCTGATTTAAGGAGGAGAGGAGAGCTATAGCCTCAACCTACAGCTCTCCTTAAGGAGGCTGTTAAGTCAGGAACTTAGTAAAATGGCCAGTTTTAGTTTTGTTCATGTTTAATGGTATTAACATGTTTTCGTCCATTATTTTAACAGAATCTATTCATTTATTTTTAAACAAAACCAAATATTTTTGTTTCATTTACTTTTAATGATGTTACGCATATTTGACCAAAAACAAATCACATGTGCTGTGATTGCAATATAGGGCGGGTAATTTCGCGTACTACGAAATACGCGTATGTGCTATTCGGCGCGCGCGATGTAATGAGCGCATTCAGAAAACGGCCTTGATGCATCGATTCGATATGACGCTTGTCGCATGGTAAACTGTTATGCACAATTGTAAATGGATGCACACGTGAGATGCTTTTGGAAAACAGAGGGATTTTAATTTAACGATTTGAGCCTCATAAATTGTGTGATTTTGCTCATAAATCCGATGATGTGTAAGTTGACCTGGTGCAGAAGCAGTGTGAAGAAAAGAGATGTGGAAACGCTTGTGTTTTGGAATAAGCCATTTTTGTAGCGAAACGGAACAATATTTGGACAAAATGGCGATTTTCTCTGTGTTAACTTTCGGGCAATATAGTGATTTTCGGTTCCCAGTCTCGAAATTCCACTATCAGCAACAGGTAGAATGAAATGACATTTTATAGAGCATATCAAAATCTATAGGGTCGGTATTTTTTAGTTTTTCATTTTTGTTAAAAATCGTGAGTTATGTCAACCTTGAACATCTGGCGCTTTTTGTTCCAAATTGAAAACACGCCGGATTTGGCCTTTCTGGCAATATAAATTTGAGAAATAGTGCAGAATTTGAAAAAAAAAGGGGAAAAATACAGACCCTCCATAAAACTAGGATTCTGGAATACAAAATCGAACAAGGCCACATCTTTATAACATTTCTAATTTTTTTATTGGGACACCCAAAAAAAATGAGTGAAAATCACCATTTTTTATGATTTTCTCAAAAAAATACGTATTTTGGGGGGAAAATATTATCAATTTGGATCCCTTATCATTTCCTTCTCAAATATGTATACTTTTATATATGTTTGGACAATAATTAGAATATACGGCAAAAAACAGTTCCTTTGAATGCCTGACTTAACAGCCACCTTAGCAGTTTGTAGAGAGTGATTTGAAGGTCCCCTTGGGATTCTGCTCTATCCAGGGCCATATCTGGTGCGGTGGGGGGGTGGGGGGGGGGGGGGTGCACTGCGAGTAGCTTACCCAAATCTCCAAATTCCAAAAAGTCACAAAATGATGTGTGCAAGCGAAGCGAGCTAGGAAAAAATAGGTTTTTAGGCGTTTTTTTGGTCAAAAAGGGCAATATTTGGGAAAAAGGTCCACTTTGCCAACTTTACCCCTTCTATTGTGAAAAGGTCCACATTTTTTAGAAAAAAAGGTCCCCTTTTGGAAAATCTGCACGCCCCCAGGAAAAAATCCTGGCTACGGGCCGGCCTCTATCTCCTGAATCAGTGGTGGACTGCCAGGAATAGCTCCCCATCAAAGCTCCCCCTGGTATGACCAGGAGAGCTTTTTACCGAGCACCGACTTATTTTCAAGTCCGTCCCTGTATAGCTGTAACCTCCATTTACCTTCCCTATCGAGTCAGTGACGTCACAGCGTCTGACAAATGTGTTGCGTGTATATTGTTCACGCCGCCTTTATACTGCGCGTCGACGCACGTTTGAATCAATGCTTTAGATTTAATGCTGGACTATAATTTTTCATTACACACTGAAGTCACTGACTCTAAGGTAAAAACCTATCATAAAATTTAAAAGGGTTGCTTTTCATAATTGAAAAAAAAATCCAAATCAATACCTAATAATACAATCACCCAGACAAGACGACAATTTACTTGATTTTTTTAATTTAATTACTTTAACCCAGATTATTGAACTGCTGCAATGCAAACCATCATTTTGTGACAAATAATACACTAGTAACACAAAACAAATATTAAAAAACATTTAGCTTAATTCCCTCTATTTGCTGGTGCTCATGTCTGTCTGGGAACTTCAGTGGGGAAGGGCGCCCTCAATGTTCTAACCAAATCCACTTTTTTGCATTTTACATTATGCTTGTCCCCATAAAATCACTGTGTGAACAGCTAAGCTTAATTTCCTTTCATATGAAAATTAAAGACGTTGTAAACCCCGTGTGGGGGGGGGGGGGGCACTCACCTATGAAATGGGTGCAAGGCTCGCACTTCCCACCCCTGGGGGCATTCGGTGACGAGAGGACTGAAAAAATAGGGGTTTTTTGGGTGTAGAGACGCCAATTGCCCCAAAATGTGGATGTCAGAGTGACAAATTTGGAAAACCCTCATGGAATCCAGCAAAGGTTTAATTCCGTAGGTTTTTCTGAATTCAAAGTGTGTCAAAAAAGTGTTCAGATGTGTCAGGTTACTGAAACTCCCTAATATAGGTGACGCCATACTGACCCACTCCAAATTCATAAGAGTGTCAGAAAATAGTGGGTGAGTTTGGTCCTCTTATGGGAAACCCCTACTGAGTATCACCCATGGAGATGTAATTTGTTGTATCCAGATGCCACAAAAGGGCTTGAAGCTGGTTTGTTTATGTAGCACCAAGGGGGTATGAGGCGATTCCCCCCAATTCTTATCTCCCTAACCCCCCCCCCCCCCCACCCACCCCCTGTCCCCCCACCTGCCAGAATTTGGATTGCTAAAAGTTAAATTTACTGTTCAAATGGTCACATAATAACTGAATTCTACTTGCTCATTTCACAAAATAAAAAAAAAAGGCATAGCACCTATACACTTTTTCCCACCAGCAGTAAGGAGTGAGTCATAGCTTTCACACCTTGTTAAATGGGGCACACGCACAAGTTGCAGCTGTAATCAGAGGCCCACAAGTGTTGCCTAACTTTAAATTCTAATCATTTTATTAAAGGTGCTTGTGTCCGTTTTGTCTATCGTATTCTCTTCTAATATGAGAGCCTGACACTTGTTCACACTGACATCAAGTACCGTGGAAAACAAACTTGTCGTTTTGATGCTACCGCGATAATTGCTAGTGCAACCCTCTATTCAATACTTTGCTAATATCGATGGTTACCCACTAAAACGGTACATTTTTATCTGTATCTTGATAAAGAAATGGATTTGAAAGCTGAAAATTTCAGGACAACAATACGAGAAAATAGGACCTTATCACCTGGTATCAAAATTGATACTACGTCCGCTTAATCGGGGGTCCCAAAAGCGATCGGAACAAGCACCGTTAAAGGTGAAAGAGAGATTTGGTCACATATCAGGGTCCCTAAAAAAATCAAAGTATTAATTGTTTTGATGTTAAGCTTTAATAATAATCCACCATCTAAAAGGTTAATCTGAGAAATGTGTTTTTGGTACAAAAAATTTGAAATTTATATTTCGAAGGAGCACATCCATTCAGCCTATTTTTTTATTGCAAATGTTAGTAAACCACCTCACCTCTTTTTGTCTTTTAAAGGGGGATGGCCCAATTTAAGGATATGAAGTTTTCATCTTGATGATTGGCTTCAACCCAAAACCCCATCTGTAAGTTTCGCGCCGATATTTCATCCGTTTTGATGGAGAGCTAAAAACGTTGATTTTGAAAGCCCATAGAGTCCTATGTAAAATTAATATTGGTCCGACCAAAATGGGCACATTTCGCTCATTCTCCCAACCGAAACTTCTTTTGGCCCTAAGATTCTCACAGGGTACATGAGAAAATAAGTAGCTTTCTTCTTCTGACACCAAAATGTTGACCACTTCCGGTAAAATCTGGGCTTATTCTGGGGACAGGCTATTAACGATCGGGCCATGGACCCTTTAGACAATTTCTGTAGTCCAAATCAAAGGTAAAAATCTATTGAGTGTCTATCTATATGAATTACTATATGACAAAATATTTGTGTGCCTCAAAATCTCTCGTGCACCTTTAATTAGAAAATCATGTCTTTTTTTCCAGTAAAACAAGCAATTTATTATATGTTCTTCTGGACTCACATTTTACAAAAATCTTGGAACTAAATAGCACTGGATTCAGGATAGGTACACTTAACATGACATTTTTTGAGTGTTTTTGTAGCTTGTACTCAATCACAAAATCAACTTTTCCATAATTAAAGGGGCATTCCGTGATCCATAGATTCATCTCCCCACTGCCAACAAAAGTTGAGATTTTTATACATCTGAACCGTTGGCCCTAATTAGTCTGTGTCCGTGTGCATTCCTAATAGTATGTGCAGATCTGGAAGAAATTCGTAAGTTTTGTCATTTCTGTCTGTAAACAGACCGAAATTTCAAACAACAATGGCCTATGGGCTGGAAGACAAAGCATTTGTTCCATTTTATCATAAAGTTACCAGCAGAATCGCCTGAAGTAACACTTTTCTCACTGATCTATAAAGAATTTCGCAAATCAAAAATAAGGAGGTACTCAGATCACAAAATCACCTTTAATAATTTGGGCATCCCTGATTTACACATCATTGCCCACTGCGCGATATTCATTCTTTCTTATGAGAGACTCTACATTAATTTTTGTTTGCAAATGCTGCCGTGACAGGGGCAGCGCCAGGGAAAATCATAGAAGGCCAAAATTGTATGTGTTTAACTCATATTTGAAAAATATTTTTAATTTGCACTTTTAAATTTTTTGCGAAAAAACCCTTTTTTCATGAATTTTGAAACTCTCAGGGGGTACCCCGCGCCGCCCCTGCATGTGTGTATGGTAACATGTAGCGGCAAAGTACAGTTCTTGGCAGTTCCACTGGGTTTGGATGATACTCAATTCCAAATTTCTTTAAATGATTTCTAGGCAGATGGGGGAAAACACCCTTATTCCTCCTGAAAACACATCAGAAATGCTGTACTAACACAATACTTATAGATATTCCTTGCTGGTCATCTTAACAATCAACTGGGATTAGTTCCCTAGCTAGCTAGTAAAGTGTATGCTTTTCGGATTGTGATATGTGTCACTTTTCTCAGTTTTCTGGTATGAATTTCCTAATGTATGTGTGAGGTGGATGTGCCAGTACAGGCCTAGGGCTGGGCTTTCATTATTTTTTATGTAGCATGTACATGGGATCGAAGCAGCTCACACATTGAAGCACCTCAATTGAAAGAAATTTCTGGCAATTGGGTAGCAGCTAATCTCCACAATGGATGCACATCCTGGGGCATATCTACTCGGCATTCACCGGAAGCAGAACACCATGGCACAATGTCCCTACATGTATAGAAAACAAATATGAAGTTTACTGTCAAAAATACATTCCAAAAATAAAATACGATCTTTACAAAATTTGAACCTCAGAAATCCAGTCCTTACCCCCACCTCCCCAAAACAGATTCTTGTTATTCCCTGAATTTCAAAGAGTATTCCATGTCTGAAGATCAGATTTTTTTCTCTTTTTTTTGGCGGGGGGGGGGGGGGGATATTTTCCAACATTAAATTAAATTTTAACGGTCTTTACACAATGACCATAGTTTGTTGAGGCTGGTCATTTCCGGGTTAGCCTTTTGGTCCGTCCGTGACAAAATATTTCCATTGGCGTCTATTTTTACTAGACCACACCCACCCAAGATGTTATACATATTCATTGAAATTTATTAAATTACCCTAATGGCCCAATATAAAACATCATCCCTAAATCCCAGATTTATCACATTTAGACTTATAGTTTGAGTACAATTCTTGGCAATGGCGTACGCGCGCAATTGCTTGGTTAATCGGTTCATCCCCCTTCAATAACACCACAATATTTCCACTTGTGTGATACGAGGCCAGCAGAGTATGTAAGTAATGCACAAATGTACTATAGTTGGAGTAATAATTTCTTGGCAGTATCCTAGGTACGCCCCCGCTTCCCCGCCCATCTGCGCACGCACTGGTTGCACTAGACGCAGTTTTTACACAACAAGCACAAGAATTAGTACTCAAAGCTATAGCAAAACAATATTTGTTCTTTTCATTTTAGGCAAGAACAGTCATTTTTAGGCAGAAAGACTAAACACATTGTCTCAAATGGAACAAGGGCTGCATTATTTTTTTTAAAATATCAGGTTCGCGTAGCCCTCCCGCCTCACTTTTGGGATATGGTCAAATGTTTTCATAACAGTGCATTTCTCATCCATAGCTTTATCTTCCATGATGAGTTAAAAAGTACAGCAATCCTTGTTGCGGTTAATGGTCTTTCAAATCGATTTTTTTTTTTGTTACAGAGGACAGAACTGTTTCTGTGCCTTATTATCAACAATTTCATGTGTTTACGTCAACTTCAAGTGCGGACTGACCTTGTTGCTCCCATGTCCACCAGAGTGTGTTTTTCACCAGCTTGGCAGGTTTCAATGTTGAGCCGAGTATCTGGATGGGGGGGGGGGGGGGGGTGGGGGTGAAGCAACATATTTATGGATCAGTTGCGTGATAGAGCAGATGCACATGGCAGGTTTAGCTTACTTTAGCCTAGTCTAGCATGCAATGCATGATTGCCTGTATTTTCTGCTAACATAAACCTTTTTTTCTCCACATTATTTTGTTAAACATGTTGTCATTAACAGATGTTGAGTTATGCAAAACCACATGGAACCCTTTCCCCTGTTAACCAGCATAGCAGTCCATTTCAAAGAGCCAAGTTTGCAGACTGCAGATGACCAAAATATCAAAAGCAATTCAGAAATCAATTGATATCTGTTTCCTTAAGCTAAATTACCTTTTGAAACTTAATCCTCCTCAAAAATTTGTCCAAAAACAGTAGAAATCCATCATTTCACCGATAAACAACCTTCTCATCAGAATGATTGTCGTCGCAAGGTCTTCAAAGTTTTACTTTCTAATTCTTTAATTTTTTTTTCACATATGTCATCGCATTATAATAGGATCTCAAGTTGTGGTTTTTGATAGTGAAAACAGGATATACATATAACTTTAGAGTGGACTTTGTGAGCACCAAATTTGAGGTGGTAACAGGGAAAAGGTTGCCAGTGTTTGTGCATACTCCACATCTTTAATGACAACATGTTAAAGACCATATGGTGGCGTGATTTAGCAGAACGAGATTGCCTGCTTGCTTATTGTTTAAAATCAATCCAAGTTGAATCTTCATCTCTAGAATTATTTGGGATGCCAATGTTTGTTTGATGTCTGGAAAAACCTCATTTAAAATCAATTATTCCATAATCGTGAGTTGGTCCGTTGCCGTCGTGTTGTAGCTAAACGACGGGGTAACATGATGTGACACACAAACTGAGTCTGTGGTCTTGTCGGCAACTCATCCAAATTTTGATCCCCGAGGTCATCTCCGAGGATTTACGTATTTGTCGTATCAGCAGAGCGTACAGATTGGATAAGGTGCTGTAACATCGATTACTTGACTGTCATCTGTGGCCCTTACTGATAAAGTTTGGTTTTCGATCAAGATTATACTGAAGAATCGGTTTGGGTACTTACGGTCTCAAAGTAATAGTAACAAACCCATGTGATTTCCTGAAAAATTTGGTACGTCTAGAGCCTCGTTCCCTGTGCGTTTTATTTGCACACTCATATACTAACATTATGGAGTTATGTTTATATTAGATTCAAACTTGAAATTAAAAATAATAGTATATTTAAAAAATAAATTTAAAATAAAACTATAGCAATGACGATGTAAAATGTGTATTACAAAGGGAAAGGAAAATTTGTTAATATTTCGCGACTTTATGACTACGCATGTGCAGACGAAATTTCCACTGGCAAACAGAGTGCCTAAGCTAATGCCAGCCCGCCTCAGGGCTCCACTCAGCAGGCACCAGCTCAGGGTTTTTGTTTGTTACTTTTTTTTTTTTTTTTTTTTTTTTTTTTTTTTTTTTTTTTTTTTTTTTCCCTTTTTTTTTTTTTTTTTTTTTTTTTTTTTTTTTTTTTTTTTTTTTTTTTTTTTTATGAGACCGAGTACATGAATGAGACCATCACATGACTGAGGGGTCTAGTATCTACTCATGTACTCAACTCAAGACTTACTTTTAGTCGGGCGAATAGCATGCCTATACTGTGGTCATCTTCCTAATGTACTAGGCAAAAATATTCGGTTTTTTACTCGTGCGTGGAAAGTAATTCCATTATTGTACACCACGCTTTTAGCCACAACGTGCGCCATTTGCATACATACACGCACTGCGATCGCTGCGCAGTGTGCTTACATTTAGTGCGCCCCGCGCTATTATGTATCATTCGCGGTTGTGTGTGAAGAGTCTGCCATTTGGTGATAACAAAGTATAGTCTAGTAGCTAGGCTAGGAAATACCTAGAGTAGTACGTAGCGTAGCCTAGGCCCTTCTAGGTAGTCTGCCACCCTAGCCTAGGCCTTAGGGTACTTCATCATGTTGACCCTGTTACTGGTCTGAGATAAGTAGCTAGGCTAAGTATAGTCTTACCGTAGCGAGATAGCTATGGCTTAGCCTTAGTTTAGGATACACTTAGTTGTTAGCTTTAGTCTGTTAGTGTACAACCAACGAAAAAAAAAAAAACCAAACAACACAACCAAAAACACAAAGTCAACAATCAAGAAAAGCCAGCAGGGCCACGACCTACAACCCTGTACGAAACCGCACACCACCAACACAGGAAGAACAACAAATCGATCCTAGCAAAGCGCGCCCCAACAACCGACGCACCCGCACGCCAGACAACCTACAGCAGCAGAACAAGCCCTGGTGCGCCAGGAACCGGGCGTAAACCCGCGGCCGACGCCGGCTCAGCACGTGTTTGAACGGATTGGCGCGCGAGCTTGGTTAAGGCCCAGGAAATCAATACACGACGGCTCCACGACACCCCGCTTCAGGCGACAGACCTGGGCCGGATAATAAAAATGCAGGGGGCGGCATTATCGCGCGTGGCGTACGGTATTGTCGGGTTCTGTAACCTGTATGGAGTGAAACAAGTCGCACGTTCGACAGCCTTACGCTCCCATTGGGGCTTCAGGGTCGAAACGGACCCTTTGACCAGATCGAGGGAAACTCTCGGATGGGCTATTGCAGGAATGTAGTAGCGTTCTCGAAATAAGCATTGTAGCCCTCCGCACAGTTCCACCTACTTAACAAGAAAGTTTAAGGAAAGCAGGGGGGGAAGGCATGCACGGAACTGGTACTCCACGAGGAATGTTGCGTCGAGTTGGACACGAAGCGGGCCACTCAATGGGACGGGTTCGGCGGTTGAGGACGGCGCTTCCTGGATACGGCAGGATGGGCGCACGGAGTCCCCCCAGGGGGTAAGAGATTCCGCGTCCCTTTGGGGGAACAGGCGGGGAGGGGAGGAGGCGATTCGCACTGGGAGGAGGGGACGACTGGTGGTATAGCGAACACGTGACGATATGGTCTGACAATGGTCGTTTATATGGCGTCGTGCGGGGACGCCCCTCCCGTGTGACGGGGGCCTAGCGATAGACGTTGAGTTTTTGTGCTTTCGTATTGGAAAAAACAGGAGACGTGGCTGGCGGCAGGGGCAGGGCTTCCCCGAACACGCAGCAGGGAGGAGGATGCTCGAATATGAGATATTTCCCGCACGCGGCTAAATGATTTGCCTGTTTCTTTTGAATCGGGGGCAGTGCCTCTACAAGGTCGCTAGGGAAGGTTAACCGTTGGGTGGGACGTATGGCGAGAGCGTCCCGAGGCACGTGGCGAAGGCGAAAGACCCAGCTGAACTGGGATACAGCTTGTTTACCAAGCAGGGGGTGGTGGGGGGGACAGAGAAAGCTGCCCGTGTTCTGTGCGTGACGAGGATCACAGATAATTGAAAGTCAGAAGCTGATTTTTTCTGCGCAACTGTCGTTGGGCTCAACTAAGCACGGGAATCGGCTATTCGATTCACTAGAAGGTGGTGGAACGTTCGGAGATAAGCAGGATGCGATCCTATCCCCGCACCACAAAGAGGTGGCTGAAGTTCGGCAAAAAACAAACTAAGTAAAAGGAAAAATGATCGAAGTCAACTTCTTAACTGTGCAATCCTGTCTATGGGTGAAATGAGAAACATTTTAATTTACCCTCGCTTAGCGTGAAAGCCTTAGCCTACGCTTATATTAGGAAGGCTTAATTTTTTTATTTTTAGAGCAGCTAGGCCTAAACCACTTGAGGTAAAATGAAAGTTTTTAGTTTTTTATAGTTAGCCAAAGTTTTAAATCCGGTTTTTGTCCCCGTAAACGCGGGTGGCCAGATTCACCTCACAGCAGCAATACGGCTGTGGTGAGGAATTTATTGGAGCAAAAGTATAATTGACCGGATGCCCTTCATGACGTCACTACAACATTTAGCGTCGGTGGGCCTAGCCTTGTGGGCAACTTTGCCCAACCTTTCAAGTCAGGCATGGCTGGATGGCCGCCCATTAGCTCTCCAAGCTAACGCCCTTGTAGGTAGATCTTCTTTTCGTTCTACCCGGTAACCAGCTACCCTCTCATCAGATTTCCTTAACAATCCGATGGGGGGATTCCTGTTTAGCCTCCGACAGACGCGGCCCTTGGACAGGGTAGTACTGGTTCCCAGGATACCAATAGCAGTCTCAACAGATGAAACCTGACCTGACAGTGAAAAGTAATCATAAATTCTGAAGACTTGATACAGGAATGATTTTGGGTTCATCATTCATGGAATTTTCATTCAGAGTAAACGCTTGTTTTTGGCCAGGTACCTTAAATCCACCCAAATCATCTGCAAAGTCACTCTTTTCATGTCATGTTGTCATCTTCTTCACACTTGAGAAACACACGAGAGATTGATGTATCAATGGGATGTTCCATTAACAGAATATGGGTGTGCTTTGAATGTGCACTAACCTGCAAAATATTTGACAGTATGTTTTTCTGTGGAGATTGCCGATTTTCCAGAGTCCATGTGGGGCGAAAAACCTTCTCAACTGTCCCTTTGACCAGTCAAATCAATCGTCAAACATTACTTGCCAAAGATTAGTCACGGAATTGAAGGAGTTGACTTAACAGAGTCGCAACCGACATTGGACTGAAATTGTTATTGTTTAACGAATTTGAACAAGTACCTAATATAGGACAATTCGTAATTAGGGTCAACCACACTAAGTCAAAATTTGAAAATCGTTAATTTGCTAAGTTTTATTGTCATAAGGAAGGTAAAAGTGTCTGTTTTCAGGGAATAAGATGGAGCTTTACCAAATATTCATGTTTTGTTGCCAGATTTAGGCGATACGCCAGAGGTGTCAAAATGCACTTATCCTGCAGGAAAAAAAAATGATTTTCTATTCACCCTGTAATAGAAACTCAGATTGTATTGGCAATTATAAGGACTTTTTTTAAAAGTCCATTGTCCATATGCATTTGAATCCAATAACTAATACTTCAAAAGCCGTGTTTTCTAATGGCCATGATTTAGTGGGTATCTCCTTAAATGTACTTCCGCAACAAAAATATTTAGTTTTTTTAGTTTTTAAAATAACTGAGGCATGTTAAAATTATATTAACTCATATTTCTGTTTACCCTACATGGGCCATAATAAACAGCAGTATATAAACAGTCTACATCACCTCATTTTTGAGATACCGTTGCGGACGTACAGGTAAATGTACGTCTGCAACGTGGACGTCCGCAAAAAATATTTCCATCGACAAGACTTGTAGCAATTCTCATTCAAATTGTGACTAAAGTTGTAATTCAAATGTTAAAAGTAGTGGTATAAAAGTCCATATTAACATTTTAAAACAAAGTAACATTACTTGCAATACTGATAATTTGTGTGCGTAAAATTTTTTCGCATTGTAATTTTGGAGGCATTAGTCACTCACATTTTACCGTATTTTTTTATTTCATTTTTTAAAGAATGACTGAGCTATTTTTAAAACAAACTATATATTAGTACTGTACTCTTAATTTTTTGGCTCATAAAAGTGCAAAAAAAAGATGCAAAAGTTAATGCAGCACAAATATCTTCACTTTCATCATTGGGCCTGGAAAAAAACCAACCTTGCGTGTATTGTTGGCCCCTTGAACATGTTTAAAGCACTCCTATAACATATGTTACACATGAGATATCCTTTCACAGGTTTCAAAGGCATGAGGTTTTTTTCCCTGCCAATCTGTTATAATATTTACACTACAAATTAAAATTACAATTTGTGCTCATAAGTGCAAAAAAAAAAAAGATGCAAAAGTTAATGCAGCACAAATATCTTCAACTTTCATCATTGGGGCTGGGAAAAAACCTTGCCGTGTATTGTTGTCCACTGAACATGTTTAAAGCAACCTATAACATATGTACACATGTAGATTTCCTGTAAACATGTTCAAAGGCATGAGGTTTTTTCCCGGTCCACTGATGTTATATATTTACACTCAATTCAATTTTGTGCTCATAAGTGCAAAAAAAAAAAAGATCAAAAGTTTAATGCCGCAACAATATCTTCACTTTCCTCCTTGGCGGAAAAAACCCTTGCGTAGTATTGTTGGCCCTTGAACATGTTTAAAGCAATCCTATAACATATGTTCCCAATGATATTTTCCTTTAAACTGTCAAAGGCATGAGGTTTTTTCCTTGTCAATGATGTTATTTTACACTAAAATTACAAGTATGGCCTACCGGATCCGAGGATGGCATACCCCGTGGTGGGGGGGGGGGGGGCAAACTTACGATGAACTTTTGGTCGCCCCTGTGGAAATTGAAATGGCACCCCATTCCACATCTTTCTTCTTGAATGTGCATAACACACATATAATTAAACTTATCGGCGAGTGCAGCGGCCGGACAAATTTTGAAATTGTTCTGCACGTGGACCGTTTTGTCGGCAACACCCCCCCCCAGTAAAAATGGTCTGGGAACCCCCCTGCATGTAATTAAAATAACATTATTCGAATTTCCCAACACCTAGCTTTATTAATCACAGCACGGGTTTTCCGCACCCCTTTCCTTTCCTTATTTTTCAGCCCCTTCTCTTTTTGTTTTCTGGTTTTGACGCCCTTCATCATATTCCCCTTTAAACTCCAAGTCCCATTGCTATTTTTTTTTTGCGCTCGTTTCTTACCTATTGTCAAAACCCCTTTTTTCATTTTTGACGCCCTTTATTTTTCGTTAGCTCCGCATTCCTTTGGCATTTTACATGCGCCCACCTTTAATTCCTTCAAAACTTTTCCACCTTTGTTCCTTTTTGGTGCCCCTTCTTTTATCCGTTTCTCTTTTTCTTCTCATTTTGATGCCACTTTTGTTTTGTCTTATTCACTTTTCTTTTCATTTATTTCAACACCCTTCGTTCTCGCTATTTTGTGCTTTTCTTATTGTCCTTTTAGGCGCCCCTTAACTATTTTTTATCGTTCTCTTTTCTCATTTTATTGCATATTTTCGCCCTACTTTTATCTCTTCTTAGCTCTTTCCCTTAGAGATTATTCCTTTTCACCTCTTTTCTATCTTTTCTAAGCTCTTTCCCCTTTAATGTCCCCTTCCCTTTTCATTTTACTTTTTCTCTTCCTCTCCTCCCAGTCCAATCTCTAATTTTCTGTCGTTTTCTTCCTTTTCCTTTCCTTCTTCCCTCTTTCCTTTTCTCTTTTCTTCGCCTTTCCTTCTTTTCTCTTTTTCCTTCTTTTTGGCGGCCCCCTTTGGGCCCCGGGGGCAGCGCCCCTTGCACCCAGGATACGCACTGCATCACAGAATCCTCAATTTACAAGTACCGCACCCACACCCACCCACATTTACATCTATGGCATCCACACGCCCCCTTAAGAAAAAAATGGACTGGTCTACTGTCACTTTGGTTGGTCTATAGATTCAATTAAATCTATGGCTATCAATTAAAAAGGGATGTGATTCTGCTGTTTTATAAATGTAATGTATGGATATGATGTAGCAAGTTTCCAAGCTTTGCTAACTTATTAGACCCTAATTTTTTGTACCTGTTGGTAGAACATTTGTACATGATAACCTGATAACAGGACGATCGTGGGCATTTTAACAAAACAAACATATTGCTCTAATAGTAATGTTGAAAATTTTGCAGAGGTGGTTTAATTCAAGTTGATGTAATTTTGTGTTTCACAACCTTGCTGCTGCGCCCCCCCCCCCTTGTGCTGGTTGCAATCCCATGTGTTTGGATACTTTTTGTTTCCTGGTCTAATCGCTCGGGACGTACATTATTTCTTGTGGGGAAAAGTCAACACCAAAGTGTGTAGAATACAATTTTAAACTGCGAAACTTGGAAGTTTTCAGCATTTTGGATATTTTTGGGAAAATGACCCCCTGTTTTTGTGAAAATAAGGTGACAGTATGTGGCAGATTTGGGATTATTATATGGTCATTTGTCTAGTATTGGGTACCGTACATTAATTTGGCTTGTTGTTACATTTTCCAATCAGTCATGTTTTTAACAGATCAATAGTTCCCATTCAATTTTTATTACAATTTTGTTGCAAATCATTTGAAAGAAGAAATGGCACTTTTTAGAGATGTGAAAGAAATTTCTAGCAATGTACCTATTATAATATGTTAATTAATAATTTTATTAAGATGGCGGTGGAAGCTAGGAATGGGGGAAGCTAGGGAGGTGGCGGATTCAAGGTATGGCAACATTTGGCCTTGTTCAACCCATGTCTAGACTGGGCGAATCATCTTCCAATACAATTTTCAATCTGAATGCAAAGCAATAACATAACACCTTTACACCACATGCCAAACACTAATATTTAAAAGTGCTATCATATAAGTTATCAACAATTAATATGATACATACTTGGAAAATTTATTTCAATCCAGTAAGAGACATTGGTCTGGAAGTACATAAGTATATGGGCATCTTTGGCTTGTTCACTCACCTGAATGGTAAACTTTGCGATACCCTGTATATTCAGGGGGGGGGGGGTAGAATTCAATCTGGGAAAAACTAGGCCCCTATGGTTGAAATCCTGTTTTAATGTATAGGTATTTTTTAATTTCATCAATTTTAAAAAAACTTATAAAAACACCTTTATTGACATTTAATTTATATTTACTAGGCCTTTTGGAGCACCCTGTATGACTAGATTGTGATGTTTATTATTGATGAATTATCCACACTGATCATTAAGTCTCTTATTTTTAATTGATTTATTTTTTTTATTTTTTTTATTTTTGGGAAATTTAAATAAACTTCATGCATATAAAGTTTTTAACATAAATTGATCACCCTGTGTATGTAATCAAGCAGCAACTATACATGTAGTTTTACTGTGTGGTAACATAATCTTGGAGATATTAATGAGTACTTCCAATAATATAAGGCTGTCAACCTTTGCACTTTATCCCAATAGAAGCAGCTGAACGGTTGTAATTAATACTTTTGTATTGTTTTTCTGTGGGTATCACCCTATATATTCTGGACCACCTCCCTGTATTAATGATTCAAAACAAAATTAAATATATTCCTTAGTTCATACCCTTTCAGAATACCTTCCCCTCCTGTTGTTTACCGTTTCTTAAGCCTTTAAGGGAAATGCCATATTTTTGCTAATTTTACAGATCTGTATTTGATTCTCGTCCCCCTCCCCCCAGACCCCGACCAGAAACACTAATTAAGACTTTTAACAGGTATAATAAGGAATGATAAAGAAATGAACATGTATCAGATGTCATTTAGGTTTTGTGGATACACTGGTATGAAAAAAGTGAAAAACTCATCAAAACACAAGGCAAAAGTTAAATATTAAAATAAATGAAAATTTGAACTTTCGTGTTGCGAGACGTACACTCCCAATTTACCACGTTTAAACCGCCTATTTTGATAGATCAACTTATTGTTTTTAAAAACAAATAAAGTTTTCATGTTTTCAAAGTTGATAACTACATATTCTGGATGATGTGTCTTTATTTTCAACCAGTTATTGTTCAGAAATCATATCAGTCTTTGTTGCGGACGTACATATTGAAATACTAGAGATATTTCACAGTGTACGTCAGCAACGCAAAAAAATGTACTTCCGCAACGGTAAAAATTAAGAAATTTTAGGCCTAAAGGGATGCCTGAGATTTTTTTCTTTGCTGGTTTTTATTTAACTTGGTCCCTCTTGCAAACAAACTGTATCAGTTTCCAGCAGTGTTCCATACACTTCAGAGCGATTGCGACGCTACCCTATAGTACCTCCAAAATGACTACAGTCACTACACTTTCTGTGAATACGTCCTCACGGGGGTATTTTTGTGGGCCTATGCTTGCTATTTTTGTGGCCTATCTTGCTGACCAAGAATGGTCATTGTGAATAGAGGAGATTGTCAATTTTTTTATACTTCTAGATCAAAGACAATTCAGATTAGAGTTATAATAAATCCAAATGCCTCTATCATTAAAAATTCTAGGTCCCCAAAGTTCCCAAAATGTACGTCTGCAACTCCCGGAATTGCCCATATGCTTTTTTAATTAATATATTTTTTCAAGAAGTGTAAGTCTAAATGGAAGGAGAATTAAAAGGAAACCTTATTAACGTCTAATTAAGAGACACTGGCACAGGGAGGAATGACACATACTGTGACAAAACTAGTAGATAAATAGAAGTAATGGCGTATGCAGGAGTATCACTGATCTCTATAGGCTATCGCCGCTCGATCGTGAGGATACCGGAAATTGGCAACGGCGGCCCTTTTGCTCTACACAAGAACCCGATCGTGCACGTACATCTGAATATTGAAACTATGGAAAAGGGACAGAATTTAGGCTTAATTGCGCGTATTTTCCAGGTTTTGTAAATTAATGGTTTGATTTTCGAGTATGCTGTGGGTATGTTCGAACACAATATGTTGCAATTTTTTAAAAAGTCTTTACAATGCCATATTTTCAGGTTTCAGCTCAAAGACTAATTCATGGGTAGGCCTAAGTGCTTTGACTGCTATCATTATGCCCCGATATATTGAGATATTATTAATCTCCTTCAAGAGTGTTTCTGCTTTACTAACCCCACCCACTTATCATGTATGTTCAAATCACTCTTTACACTTACCTCGCCCATAAGGGGGGGGGGTTTCCTAGGGACCCATTTTTTTTTTTGTTTTTCAGCCGGCGATTTTTTAACGCTGCAATATCTTTGGTTATATTTTTGTATTCGTCTAACTTTGTAGTTGCGCTTGCCTTGGTTCAAAAAAATGAATCCATCGCTTCGTTTGCGTTTAATTAGCATGGGTCCCTAGAGCCCCCCCCTTATGCACTAACGAAGTGCCCATGACAAAAATGAAAATCTTATTAGAAAGTTACGTGATTCTGATTTTCATAATTCATACACCTAGTGACATAAACCCAGTAAACAGTAATTAAAACACTCTGAAAAGTATGAAGCCATTGGAGCCATAGTATTTTATATACGTCATGTAGCGGTTTACTGTCGGAACCTATGGTACATTATACAAGCAACCCTAAAAATATAATGGCATGAGACATTTATGTTTGTGCTTAATATGGTAAATATGATATATTTCTTTCACCACTTAAGCATCAGCACAATCGAGGTGAAGCAATGCCTTGAAAATGCAGAAACATTGTGTCTTTTTTCGCACCATTTTGCCGCTAATTAGAAACATGTTTTGTGCCCCTAATTTTCTTACGCACACCTTTCTTCAAGTTTTTTTTCTTTATTGCTGATGTCTTTGAGCCTTTCAACATGTGGTGGATTTCATCTCAAAAATCCTTTGGGAAAGCGTTTATATTAGGGGGGTCCCTATGAACCCCCTCGTTATGCACTAACGAAGTGCAAACCCTATGCCAGTTAAGGTGTTACTTATTGATCGTAATTGGGAATGTTGGTACTTATTTGGATACCAATTGAAAGAGAAAAACGCAAAGTTATCTTGTTGTACCAATTTATAGAATCGGATGTGTAAAAAGGAAATCACAGATGGGTGGTTACCCCCCCCCCCCCCCCGAGAACTTGGTTGTTACAACATGGCTCATGGTAGCGTATAGGTAAGCATTCCTTTTCCTTTCTTGAAATGACCTCGCATCTCTTTTTACAGGCAGGAACGTTCTATTTTAACAAAGTATTTTGCGAATTAAAATTCCTTCGGGTCTGAAATTAGTCGGGGACCAATGTTTGTTCCAAAAAAAGAGCGACTATAGCTGAAATGCGGGACAACCTCTAGGGGTATACAATTCACAATAACGAAAAGTTTAGGGGGTATCAAATTCAGTTGTGATTGTTATTGGTTCAATGATAAAAAATTGGCAAAATGTAAACCCTCAACATCAGCAAAAGAAACCCCGGTGATGTATTTTTTTGTCCAACACCCAATTACCTTCTTTGGGCATTACTTCGCTATATCTTCCGTTCGATATGTATTAAAGGTTATTTTAGTCACGTATTGCGACACAGGTCCGACAAGGGGTATAATTGTTACCAAAAAATGCTCCGTCAGACGTCTCGTTAGAGGTTTATTTTCACTGAAAACTGGCCTTGTTATCCTTTTAGGGCGGTCAATTTCAGAACCCTGGAATGAGGAAGGCACGGGTAGTACTCAACACACCCCTGAAAACGCCCCCAGATATAAAAATCTTGATTTATTTGAGAAAAGATAATGCACTGCAGTCTACTGGGGGTTCAGTATACTGCACAAAATCAGTTGTTTGAAATCAACTGAAATTTTGGTCTTGACCTTGGGATTTATAAGCTGTCTAGTAACTGAAAATGAAAAAGCCACAAGCTACCCTTAGGCCTAATTGTGAACCATGTCGACTGTATCCAGCGAAAAGTCTAGTGAACTAGAAGTATTAGTGACTCCATACTGGTATTCCTGAGTTATAGCTTTTAGAGCAAATAGTCTAGTACAGTGGCAATGCAAGTGCATACAGTATTATGTACAGTGTATAGCTACGACGTGTAACATCAGTAATCGGTCGCAAAATTGCCTAGAATACATTCGTTTTACTTCTACTCACAGTTATTCAGGCAAACGGGCACATACTCCCATACAATGAAATGCCTGAGATATTTCAGATATTGAGCAGAAAAGTACTTTATAAGGCAAACAGTGACTCATCCAATAGAAACCCGTGCAAACGAGTGAATGTTTTGGGTAGAGGCAAAAGGCGACGCTGCGCAACTTCCGGTATATTCACCGGCTCGCTATTCATTCGCGTGGAGATGCCTTCCAGTGTATAGAGATCAGTGAGTAGTATTGACCAGTGTATGATCAATAGTTATTAAGATAACCACAACACGGATTAATGTATTCGGCGCGGGCGCCGGCGCAGGCGCAGGCGCAAACAATGCGGGATTATCAGGATTATATGGTAGGCCGTTGCGTCTAAAAATCATGTTTTTTTTAGGGGCATGCCTGAAACTCAAATCGGCCATTTCTGTCCAAATTAGTCACCCAATAATGATTTTTAAACAAAGTGGACACTTTTGAAGGTCCCGGAAGGTGGGGGGGGGGGGGGTTGGACATGCCAACTAGTAACAGTGACAGATCTACATCAACTTCCGGCGGGCCCGAGTAACTAGTCGTATTCAAAGAACGCGTAACGGTAGGAGGGTGGCTCATATATTGACTTGTCAACACGAATGACTAAAGGCTAGGCCTGGTCAAGAATTTAAATCTAAATGACCATATTGGAAGTCGCACTGTTTTGCATGCGGGGTTAATCCACTAACCCTCGACGGATTTTGACGGTCAGTATTTTTTTCTAATAATCATGATACTTTACTAAGATCTTTTGAAGAAGGTTGTTAAGAGCCGATTTTGTAAGTCACTGAGACAGAGACTGCCATATAAATCCACTTGTCTTAGCAGCTCCCTTAAAATTACGTTTGGAAATCCCAATGCCCAAAAATGAACAGATCTTGCCCCACCGGACCCCGAAGGGTTTTGGATGGTTTCATGGTTTTCGGTCCTTTGTGTTGCCAAGAATGTTGATCATTTCTGGAACCCAAATTGGACCATTTTGTCCATAATGGTCAAAATAATGTTTTGTTTTAAACAAAAGTGGGACACTTTGGAAGTTTTCCGGAAGCGTTTTTGGATGGTTCCCGGTTATTTTGGCCTGCTTTGTGTCCAATGTGATGAGCATTGCCGGCGCCCTGCGATTCACACTTTTTGCTTCCAAAAAAATGGTCAAATAAATTCTTTAAAGAAAATTGGACACTTTGGATATTCCCAGAAGTGGTCTGGATGCGTCTCGTTTTCGAGGTTCATTTGGTATTAATGGTTGTTGAACATGACTTGGAACACATAATCGGCCATTGTCATGCCAGTCATGCTGCCCCTTGGGCCACTGCCCTGAACCTACCACCTGAGACTGCTGAGTCTTCCCGGGATTAGGCACCTGCCCATGGCCTCCTGCCCATTGGGCCCCTTTGCCCGCTCCCCTTTCCCTCGCCCGTTCACCCTCCCCTAACCCCCTTCTCCTCCCCTTTCCCTTCCATCCCTTCCCCCTTCCCTTCCCCTTCACGCCGGGGGGGGGGGGGGGGTGAGGGCACTCAATATGAAAGTGCCGGGGATGTGCGGATTGGAATTTCAAAGTAGGGCATTCGTGAGGAACTTTAAGGGAAAAAAAAGTGGGTCATTTGGTGAGGAGGATGCCAAAACTGGGGGTCAATCAATGATCCTCTCACATTTTGTGAAAAAACTGGTCATTCGTCGGCAAATTCAACAATTCAAAAGCCGTTTTATTGTTTCTAACATTAAAAAGGTGCTTTCTGTGAGAGCATTACATAGCCATAAGGGGTCCTTCCGTGACATTTGATTGAAAATGGATGCATCAATGAGATTAAAAGGAGGGTCTTTCATGACAGGTTTAAACAAGGCGAACTCGTATTTACGCGATGAGTAAACTTGTCACCCCCCCCCCCCCCCCGCGAATGTTGCGATCACGAACATGTGACAAATGCACCTTCAACACCCCACCCCCCTTCCAACTACCCCGCAACACTCCACTCCCCTCCCCAGCCAACACCACCCCCTTCCCAACACCAACCCTCACCCCCAACACCCCCGCACACCCCACCCCCTCCTTAACACCCCTCAGCCCCCAACCCCACCCCCATACCCTGTAACACGCGCTCCCCTTTCCCCAACAACGGTTCATGGCGGACTGACCATAGACCTGCTGTGGACTTTGTTCCACATAGGCCGCTTGGAATTGGGCCACATTGGCCGGCGAGTAAAAAGAGGAGGACAAGAAAACAGAAAGAAAGAAAGAAAAGATGAATGCGAAAAAAAAAATGACGGAAAAAAAGATTATGAGCCTCTGAACAATTTCAACTGTTTTTCAGGAGGCCGTGTTAAAGTAAATTAATTTGTTCGGCGCAACTCCTTGAAGCCACGAAGCGAAACTTTGATAGAGGGGGTCGAAGCCTTTACGCTGTGGCTGGACTTTCCTCGATATCTAAGAAAGTTAAAAGCGTTCTATAGTCTAAGAAAGGTTACAATCTTGGGCCGTGTGCAGCCCGTATAAGGCATGAAAATTGATTGCAGGGAAGAGAGTTGGAGCTGTACCCTTCTCTTATCAAGGAAGTTTACTTTAAAAACAAATCGTTTGAATCCCTATTTCCAATTACTTTTATTCGTGAAAATGTGAGGCCTTTGTTTGGGCCAGCGAATCGTTCATGGGTCACGGGTGACGCTGATAAATTTATAGTCTAACCTATGTGTTATGCGGAATAATTTTCTCTTTATTCGCGTTTAGACTACCACATAGAGGACTGAATTCCTACCATGACCCATGCCAATGGCACCATCCGGTCCCAGGACAAAGAAGCTGTGCACACTGTACCTGATGTAATGATAGTTCTTAGACTCCAGCCATATATTGTGTTTGAAACCACTTTAATTGA
>JAMKCH010004451.1:0-75032 GCA_023653785.1 Ophioderma brevispina | reverse complement strand
TTACAATCCAAAATTGCAACAAACGTAATGGGTGTTATCTATAGTTTTGATAAGCAGAATCTTTGTATGTGTGAATCCGGTAAAACTGACATATTTAAAAATATGGAATAAGGTAAACTGACATATTGTGGAAAATATTTTGTACAAATTTTTGTATTTTATATGGAACATTAATTTTTCTGTAAAAATTGAGGGCCTGCTTGAAAAGCAGTGCTTGTCATGAAGTTACAGAAATCAACAGGGGGTGAGTAGTAGTACCCGATTCAATGCATCTTCCATCCTCAACCCACCACTCCTACTCTCCTCTCAATGCTTCTTCCATGTCTTCTTTAATCATCCCCGCCTCCTCAAACCACCCACCTCGTACTCAAAAGCCCTTCTTTAAACATGTCCCCATCCTTCCTCAGATGTGCCCCTACCAGTACACTATTCGCCGTCGCCAACCGGTCCACCATTCTTCCAAACCCATTGCAACATATGCATCAAATACTCAGTCTCTTCCTATCCATCAAATATACCCACACCTGGTTCTCATCATTGCCTCCCTCTGTCCTCTCCAAAATCCCCATCTCATTTATCAGACACTATGTCTTCACTTCCATACAGCATCATTGATCTCACACATCTCTTACACACCATTCCTTTCAAAAGGAAAAAAAGGGTGAAAAGGATTTAAAATGGCACTCTGATGATTCTTTATTTATCATAAATCACTTCATGTTAGTTACCTCCAATTCCAAATCCATGAACCATATACTCGTGTCATTGTGGAATAGTTAATCCATCCACTGGACCTCTTGACTTTCTGGTGTTGGATAGTTCATGCAAGAGGGCGCTTGCATAGCTGGACAGAGAAAGATTTATACTGCTCTCATCATATAGTAATCCTTCACCAACTTGCAGGAAGCGGTCGTTCTGCATAAGCCACAAGCTATGCGAAAATGAAATAGGTTCGAAGTTGTAAAATACATAAATAGATATACAAGAATATATGAAGATACACACAAATATTACACTATGCAGGAGATTGAAATTGTGATCCATATAAATATCAGTACCATGGATGGCACAAAAAAATGTTCTTGGTCAATCTTGAATTAGAAAACTAAATGGGAAACAAGAACTTAATGCAAAGATAAAAGAAAAACATAGGATGGAGATCCCTAAAATAATCAAACTATGAATATTTGACACATAAAAATATTCATTACTATGAATAGGAAACATTAAATTAATTATAAATTTATCTGACAGGTTAGTAGAAGGACGGCCAGGCAGCCAGTGGTCTCCAGCCAACAGCCCTTTCTGGGCCAACATGGGTTTCACATGGGCAAGGGGGATTAATGTGGGCTAGGCTCAAGTGGCAAACCCCGGGGTGGATTTTTTTTTTTTTTTGTCCCCCCCATTTGGTGGGATATAAGTGGTATATTTGGCTTGGGTAACAAGTGGGCATCCAAATGGGTCCATTGTGGTTTATTCCAAGGGATCGTGTGGGGGGAATCTAGGACATGGGGTTTCAAGGGTTTTTATATATGGGCCCCATGTGGGTAGATGGTGGGCATGGGCTACTGGTGGGCTTCCACAGGGACTCACCCATATGGGCGTGGTCTTGATGACCTGTATTTTTTTCTGCTTGTAAAATGCAAATTTTTATCATAATTGTATTTTTTAAGTATTTTTTTTTTAAATTAATCTCAGACAAGCCCAGCATAAAACTGTATCTATTTAACTTTCATCACTTACCATTTTGATTTACACTTTTAGAGAAAGATGGTGTACCAACTGTAACATTTTGAAACACCTTCACTTTTTCATGTTTTAATTAATTAAATATAAACATTTCCTAAAATTAAACGTAGCAATTCTTGTTTCATTGCACTTCAGCATTATTCCAATCTTTTGTGAGATGTTTAGCTGATGAAACAAACAAAACATAACATGGTGTGTTTTCACCCAATTGGGGGCCACTTAATGTTCCACATGCAAAGAGGGTGCCAAGAAAAATCAATTGAATTGCCCATCTTGGGCCCATGTGAAAAGCCCCCTAGGGGCCCACATTTGAACCTGTATGGGTACAACTTGGGTGAGCCCAAATAACAACCCAGTAAAGGATAACCTAGAGGGAAAGCACATTGCACCCGTGTAATACCCACCTGCAACAACTGGGCAAACCCACATGGGGCCAATCGAGGCCCAGTGGAGGCCCCACATGGGGCCAATGAAACAGCGATTTGGCCCAGGTGGGGACTCATGAAGTGCCCACCTAAAACCGTTATTTTACCACATGGGCCCCCCAACTGGGACAATGTTGGATGGGGTAGAATGGCTTGTCTTGTTATATCATTTCTTCTACCTCCGTTGAAGTGATGTCATAAAATTACGCAGCTTTATGCACGCGTCAAGATTATTGCATGTTTGTGCGCGCGTGTGTTTTGTAAAAATGCGGGCGCTTTAAGGGGCCAGCGCGCGGTTTACGGTGCGACCATCAAATCCGCGCTGACGTCACTGACACGGAGGTAGGTTATTAAATGGAGTAAGTATAGTATTAGGTCTATTTGTTCAGACATAATCAAAGAATGGCCCAATATACATATATCTCATCTTTAACAGTGTGGTACCTACTTGGAAGACCGACCGGCTTGTAATGGTTGCACATTCGCTCTCTCATTAGTAACAAAGAGTAAAGAGATGGTCACACTTACAAAATCATAGAATGGGCCCGTACGCACCATGATCTCCATCCGGTGGAGTGATATCGATCTGGACTGTAGCTGTGGTGTATTGCATTCTACTCCTTCAGTGAGGGCTTTAACATGGGAAAAGAGATGAAACAAACTCATTACAACTGTAACAATAGAGGATTGTTTGTACTGAACATTAAATGCACTTCATGGCCGTGATCTTGGATTTTAGCCAATTTCTTAATAGCATTTTCTGTTGCATTTTGAAACCATAGAAAAATGTTTCTTTAAATTTGGACCCAAGTAATTCTTACCAATTATTGCTTCATAATACAAGTTAAGGTGGTGTTGGACTTGGTTATTTTAAAAAAAGTGATTAAGCGGTCTATGTGCACGAAACCTGTGTCCGCATTATCCAAATCTGCATTATCAAAATCCTGATTGGCTGATCGCTTCACTTAACATATTTAAGGCACTATTAACAATCAACACGTATGAAAAAGGACAAAAAAGAGTGCGAAAACAGCGTGTTCAAAGATCTGAACATCCATCCATTATGTGTTTCAGTACGTGTCTGTACAGAGAGTAATGATTAAAATATCTGATGTTTGTCCTTATTTAGATGGGGTTGCCTCCGGTCTTATCATTTGCGGGTATGTTAGGATAGCTTATACTGTGACATGCAAAAAGTGACATTTGTTTTTCATTTTCTGATTTAACAAATCACTAATAGTGCCTTTAATATCTTTAAAAATCATAAATATGAGTTGTGATTGGCCAATAAAGTAATGCCTCACCAGAAGAACCAAAATGATATCAAAGTATTATGGTTTATCATGAACATACCAATAACGTGAAAATAAGTAGCATCTTGGGTAAGAGATTAGATCAGGTGCCTTTAGAAGGTATTCTTGCCAATCTGACCCATAGGTGATAGATTGGTCATAGATAGCTGATAGAACATTGGCTTCTATGGTTGACTACAAAGAGGAAAAATCAAAATTAATTTACAAGTTTAGAACAACGGAGAACTCGTATTTACGTGATGCATAAATAATCCCTGCCGAATGTCGCAATACCAAGAAGTGGACAATTGAACTACTTCAGACCACCCCCTTAATTTCTGGCCAACACCGTAAACCCCGGCACCACTAGACCACCCCACCCCAGATAAACCATGCAATGTCCTTCTCACCCACCAAATTAAGTGTTCACCATTTTTGCCTAAATTATCCATAACTCACAAAAACAAACCATCCGTGCACTTCATCCATAACTCATCAAAAAATAACTGTAAAAAACATAACTCGTTGATGAACTCCATCCATAACTCGCCAAAGAATAACTCTAAAAACAATTATTCATCGATGAACTCATCTTTACCTTGACCAAATAACTCTAGAAAAACTTGTCAATGAACTCATCCATAACTCACCCAAAACTAACTCCAAAACATAACTCATGGATGAATTCCATCATAACTCGACAAAAAAACTCTAAAGGTCAAAGGTCCAATTTCAGCACCCACCAAGATGGCCAAATGTTGACCTGGTTTGTGAAACCCCCTGTCAGACCCAGGGGAGGACCCTGGGGAATGAATTACATGATACTGCAAACCCTTCATTTCTATTCTAATGCTACAAAAATATCAGGAAAATGCAACACTTAAACCCAAATATTGATTTTGTTATGACCAAGCTGCACAGAATGAAGCATATCCAAAGCACATAAGGCACGTGTGTATAATGCTGAAAATTGATATGCATAGAACTGCGTAATACACAACTGAGAAGTCTTTTGCTGCATTGCAATTCAAAGGTATTTGTGGCACATTATTACACAATAATATTTTCTTTGATGCACAATAGTGGTAATGTAATTTATGATAAAGGTTCACAGCTTTAAAGGTGCAATGAGAGATTTCAAATAACAGGTGTGGCCAAAACAATTTGAAAATTCTGATTTTTGCACTGGTCTAAAGCTTTCTATGAAAAATATCCCTATCTGAAAGGATTAAGCTAAAAACTGTTTCTTCGGTACAACAATTGTGAAATTTCTAATTTCCTATAGGAACAAACAGGAAATTCAGCCTATGTTTTCTATAGAAATATACAAATCACCTTTTGTTTTCATATTAAGTTATTTCTGTAGCCAAGTAAAATGTAGGGAATCTATTGAGTGTCTTATCTATATGAAATCACTACATATCACAGAAAATATGGATGACTTGAAATCTCTTGTTGCACCTTAAGTTTGATGTGAAATGGTGACATAAATATAATTGTTTGCTCAAACAAAATTGATAGCAGTATACCAAATATTGATTTTATAGGTAAGAACAAATGCCTGTAATTAATTTATTTTTCCACTCAATTATTTGATAATTTTTTCCCTTACTGTGGCGATGTCTTTACAGTCAATCTCCAATGCCGCAGCTTCATTGCCGATGGATCCAATTCCGACATAATAAATGAATATAGGAAGTGTGGATTCGAACCCTGACCATGACAACTGAACCTCTGATAGAGAGTTGATCCAGGCATTCACAGATATTTCACCAGCTGTAATACAAGGAAGAAATATACAATATTGGAAAATGTATTGCCAAAGGTCACGCTGAAGTTTATAAATCAGCCTTATCAGCAAAGATGGTTTGCTCATTTATGCATGGAATCTCAAACCACAAAAATATGACAACATAATTAATGTGTGTTGCTCATAGCATGTGTCATCACATTAAACTAATTCAATGAGGAAATGCTCCCTTTTGCATTTAAGACACTGACACACTTTAAAAATAGTGCACCCTCAATATTTCTCTAAATTGATATTTTGCAAGGTTGTAAAGATTTTACATACATTAGCCCTCACCTGAAATGATTAAGCCTAAATCAACACCTTTATGGGTAAACAGAATGATTTTATAATAAAATAACTCCAGAGTTATTTTTTTCACCAGATGACAGAAATGGCATTTAACACAAGAAAACACATACTGGAGTTGATTACCATGGCATTCACCCATGTTTGACTGGTCTGTGACTTTTAATATTAATGAGTACTAGGCGGTCCCTGGGTTTCGTGATCACCTGGGTTTCACGATCACCTGGCTCGAATGACCCTTGGATTTTGTGGTTCCTTTGACCTTGAATGTGACTTAAAATTTTCGGCATCAGCAAATCAACCCTCCAAGTTTCATGTCCTTACACCAATGTTTACCCTATTGACTCCTTTGACCGGTGAATTGACCCCAATGGAGCTTGTCGTGACCCTCAAAATTTTGGCATCAATGTAATCAACCAAACCATCCAAGATTTCCGTCTATATACATGATATTACCCTATTTGACTCCTTTGACCTTGAATGGACCCCTGATGACCTTGTCGTGACTTTAAAATTTTGGCATCAACAATCGACTCCGCCGCCCACCAAGTTTTCATCTGGTACACCAAAAGTTTACCCCATTTTCCCCTCCTTTGACTTGAATGTGGACCTTGTCGTGACCTTTAAAATTGTCTGCATCAACAATCAACCAACATCCCCAAAGTTTCAGGTCAATACACCAACGGGTATACCCTAAGTGACCCTTTTGTGACCTTGAATGGCCCTGATGCCCTGTTGATCCACGAACCAATACAAATACTCTCTCTTCGTTCGATAAAGGGCACCCACCCACCAAGTCATCAACAAATCGACCCCACCCGCCCAAGTTTCATGTCCATAAACACGTTACCCCTTTGACATCTTTTGACTGAAAGGACCTTTGATCTAATAACCAATTAGCCTGGATCAAGGCTGTATAGTAAAACTGACAAAAATTGTTATTTTTCACCTGACGCAAATAAACATTTATTCTCCATTATTTTGAACATTGTGTTGTCAGGTATGAAATCACGTGCTTTAGATTTTTAGGGCTACCCTTGTCTAGAGAAAGATTTTATAAACCAATTAAAAAAAACAAATTGGACACGCCTGGCCTGGTCTGTCTTTTGTTTTCTTAACTGGCTGGATCAGGTTCCTACTAGTATAGGCATAAACCACAAACCACCAATTTGTAGGTAGTCAGGTGTGCAGTGGTTGTGCTACAGAGAGACAGCTGATCAAATTGCTTTGTGGTTTTAATTTCCCTGTAAACAGCAGCGCGGAAGTCAGCCCCCATAATCCTTTTGCGCGCAAACAATACTATCGACTGGTTTGAAAGTTCCGTGTTGACCCATTTCGTAGTTTGTCACCGTGGAGGTAACTTACAGTCAAGTGTACACAACAACTAGCCTACGCTACGCTACGCTACAGAGTTACAGGTCATGAACAGTACATCACGAAAATCACATGTTAAGGACTGAACCTGAATTTTAAATTATCAAGACCCTTTTTATTCAAGTCCCAAAAGGAAAAACAAACAGTAAAGTTCCGATATTGCCAAGACACGGATGGTAACAAATCATACATCCATGCCTAGTCTATGTCACTTCCCCGTTTACCGTCCATTCTCATTGCAGGTGTTTTTTTTTTATCGAGTTTTACCAAATGTGCCAACAAATAGTTTTACAATAAGTTAAAAATGCTTGGATAGATTCACTGAATTTTAATTTTACTGAAATGTATTTTAGACGGTAGGATCATGTGGCGAAAGTATTACGAAAATACGATTCCAATTGTTCAACACAAATATACAGGCTTTGTGTGACGTAGTAATGTAAGTAGTCCGTATTACGCCCCGGTTCTAATCATGCCGATCGCGGACGTTGCACCCAATTCCTATTCGCTCAATAAGACGTTATAAATGCACCCTACAGTGATAACAGTTGGTTTTGGCTGGTTTCAAAGAATTTCTCAGATTGAGTAATTAAATATTGGAAATTTATCTTTAAAAAATTTGGCGCATAGCAATCGAGAACCATTTCTTGATCGTTCATAAACTATCCGTTAGAAATTGAGGCCGCTAGACTTAAGCGCAGCTCTCGATAATCTACAAGGAACGTTTGTTGTGTGGAAGTATGATTACGTGTTATTGCTATGAGAGGTTCCCGGCGGCACGGAAAAACAAACTTGTAGGCGAAAAAGTACTTGGGAAGGTCTTCTGAGCTGCTGTTTTCCCTGTATAAACTTCCTATAAAATTTTTGCAAATGCGGAAAAAGTCTGACAGACTGTACAAGGCGCTCTGCCTGAGTTGAACTTATTGAACTCACTAGTGGATGCATGGAACATAGGCCAGGTGAAATTGGAGACCTCAAATTAGGTGTTTAATAGAGTGAATTCTTGCCATTTTTTTTAGTTTTAGGGAGGGGGATAGGCTATGCTCCACTCCTTTAAAGGCTGACTCAGAGATTTCCCAATGAGGGCACACTCATTTTTCAAACAATCGTGTTTTTTGCATATACCTAATGCTTGTCCATATACTAATCACTGTGTGAAATAACTAAGCTCAAATCGAAGTCTTTCATATAGAAAATCATAACTTTGTCATAAAATTCCGGTTCCGGAAATTTGTTTATACACGGTATCCTATGGCACTGTTATACTATGCATATATGTTTACTGCATGAAACGAAAAATCGGATTCATCTCTAACTTTGGAATTAAGCATTTTGGTAACTATCTTTAGTTCTAGATGGCTATTTTTATTTACTACAAACAAAAATATATTTTGAAATCTCCGAGTCAGCCTTTAATATATATGATGACATTATATCAGACGCGTGAACCAATGAATGAAGTTGGTAGAGCGCCTTGAACAAGGCTACTAAACCAATACAAACTCGGTCTTCGGAAGGTCAAGGAGCACCCACCTACCAAGTTTCAGAAACGTGCGACCCTCTGTCTCCGAGAAAATAGATGCGGTCCATTTGACCTTCTTTGACCTCTATTGACCCCCAGTGACCCTTTCTGGAAATGTCCTCATATGTCTTTAAACACTAAAAAATACTGGTGAAGAATCTGATTAACTATCACATTTTGTCTGAAATTTTAACTGCCACAGGGCTAGTAAAAGAACAGAATCTATTTGGCCTTTGTGCCTGACACGATGGCTTTGTTGCCAATCAGCTGTTGAGTCTGTAGTAAACAACTACGGGACCATTCTGGAGAGTTTGGAGAATGTTAAAGTCAGGAACAATTGACACTGATACCAAAGCCAATGGTCTTCTTGACAGGTTTCAGAAGAGATATATTCTACATGCCTTGAAGATAGTGAATAAGCCTTTGTCACTCCTTGAAAGACTTAATACTAGACTCCAAGCACATGTGGCAACAATTTTAGGTATTATGAGTCATTGTCAAATCAGTTTGACAAATTCCTCGTTTCTACGATAGATACGTTCATTGCAACATCAGGTCTGGATCAGTGTATGCGTTGCTTGTCTATTAACTATTTCTTTAGTGGAATTATGTTACAGTTATTGTTTTAAATGTATTTGTGATGAAAACGCCAGTCAACATAGTAATGTCAGAGATACAAGAACTTTGTAAAGAGACCGTGTTTGAAGCTATTTTCGCAGACACTTCAAGTTTAGTTACCAAGTATGGATTGGAACTCTTGAGTGTACCAAGACGACGAAGGACCCCAGCAACCTTGCTAGTAAAGCTGAAGAGTATTTCAGGATGTCTTTCTATCAACTTATAGATGACATCACAACTAGTCTAACCAAGCAATTTGAAGAAGGCTCTAAGGCTAATTTGGAAGATTACCAGAAATGGTAACAGATGATAACAACAGGTTTTTCCTCCTTCCTTATCAAGTTCCCTCCACCTGTCTTTCTCTTTTTACCAATCTTTCTTTCTTTACAGCCTTTCATTCAAACAATCTTTTTTGTTTCTACAGGAACAGTTGACCAAGAAATTCTTAAGAAGTATCCAGAGCTCAACAGTAACCCGACAGCTTTCAAGAACCAGCTTGATGTTTCTTCACACTTCCAAGGTGAAGAGTGTAGGTAGTGCTGCTAAGGTGTATCAAAACATGTCAACAGAAGTTAGAGGAACTGTTTCCAGAAGTTAAGGCTCTTCTGAAGTTGTTGCTAGTATCTCCAGTAACATCAAATGAATGCAACTGTAGCTTTTCATCATCACTTTAGACATATAAAAACATGGTTGAGAAGTACGATGATGTAAACAAGACTCATGTGCAATTTGCAATATTTACAAAGCAATGCAATCAAAAACATCTCTAACCTGTGTAGCAAGATTGTTCTGGATCCTGTTCCACTAACCCAACTGACCAATCGGTATCCAAGTCAACATCGCAGTAATGCAGTATGACCTAACAAAGTGCCTTTTAAGCATCGGTTTAACTAGAGACTAACAAGAATTCACTGATGATCTGGATCAGTTTATGCAGGGAATTGCTCCAAAACCCTATAACTATGACAAATTTGCCCAACTGGTGAACATGAGTGCACAGAGATTCATACCTAGAGGCTGTAGGACAGAATATACGTGTTATAAAATACCAAGAGTATACCACCATGATTGAAGCTGATCCTTTCTCAGCTAAAACAACTGCTAAAGGTGAGGAAGTGTCAAAGAGTATCTCCCAAGAGCAGATCAAAACCTGGCATACTCTAAATGAATCCACCGATAACAGCAAGAAAGCAAAGTTCACCATCCAAAAGTTTTGAGGGAACCCACAGAACCTCCACAGCAGCCAAATGCTACACCCATTGCAACCAAGTTGCCCACCAACTGCTTTTAAATGGCAAGAGCAGCAAGAAGTCAAAGATCAAACTAGACTGTAAGGGTAGTGGTGACCCTGGTTTCACTCACCCAGGCTTTGACATAGATGAACTGAAACCGGTGTAACTAAACTTCAACCAGGAAAAGCAGTTGACCTTGATAACATCTCAACTTAGCAGCTGAAAAATCATGGCCCAGTAGCAAAGGAGTGGCTCCTTCAGCTCTACAATTACTGCCTTATTTCCCACAGGTACCCCAAAGATCTGGAGGATCTAGATGGTATGGCACTCCTAAAGCCTGGGAAAGACCCATCTAATCCCAAGAGCTATACACCAATATCACTCCTCAGCCATACCTACAAGCTCTTTGAATGTCTCCTGCTCAACCGTATTGCACCTGTGATAGACTAACACCTCATACTAGAACAAGTAGGTTTCTGGCCAGGTTAATCAACATCAATTCAGCCAAGTACTCAACCTAACTCAACACATCAAGGATGGTTTCAAGAAGGGTTCTGTAACTGGAGTCGTGTTTGGCTATCTGTCAGCAAGCTATGACATGCTATCATAGATTGCCTACTCATAACGCTATAGGAATCATTCATCTTTACATCTGTTTTCATTGGGTTCTCAAATCGATTCTTTGTGTCACAGCTAGAAATCTTGGTTGTAATTGTTGAAAATAACCTTAAGCTGGATAGCCTGTTACCAACATATGTCGCTCTGCATCACTTGCTCTTCACAGATCGGTCAGATTCGCAAGTTTCTAGTCAGCATAAACCACCGAAAAGTAGTTCATGCTTGTTTACATGTCGCCTTGATAAGCTGTAACAGACTCCGTCATTGACTTCCTGACTCTCAAATCGCTAAATTACAACGCATCAAAATGTGCTGCAAGGCTTGTAACTCTATCGATTCCCGTGATCATATTTCTCCAGTTCTTTCAAGATTTGCACGGGCTACCTGTTTAAAATTCCGGATTAATCTACAAGATTCTTCTTCTCACATACCAGTGTATTCCATGGCTGTGCTCCTCTCTACCTTCAAGAATTCTTCACGTGTACAAACCCTATAGAAATCTTCGTTCAAACTCGCAATAATCATTACTTGTTACTGACTCTTTTCAAAACAAAATTCATTAGGCCAGCGTACTTTCTCTGTTGCTTCACCTTACCTTATGGAATCAGCTTCCACTGCAGGTAAAGAATGAAAACTCTTTGATCAAGTTTTAAATCATTTTAAGACTCAGTTATTGAAATGTCCTATAAGTACCTGTAATCTATGTTGTAGTTGCTATGTTCATGTCTTCTCTTTCTGTGTTCTTTCTCCAGGATTGGGGACTCTGGTGTAATGGCTATTATAAGATGTTGTATATTATTATTCTTATTATTAATCCTTTAAGACTTGGAGATCACCAAGGACATCCATCTGACTGGTTCAATGACAGGGATGGCTTGTGGATTTGTTCAGCCTGAGTGAGAAGGGAGCCCATGCCATAGTCTAAAAATGGACTCCCCCAAGGGATCGTGCTTGCACCTCGTCCTTTCAAAACATCTTATACCAATGACCAAACCAAGGAGGGCAGGAACATTTCATTTACTATGCAGACAATTTTGGAATCATCACACAAGATGCAGATCACAGTGTTTGAAGAGAGACTCTCCATAGCTTTGATGATACTCCTTATTATCAGGAAACCATTAAGTGCAAAAATTTAAAGAAGTTATAAACAGGGCCCAGTCTCATTGTAAAAAACAATTGTACCCATTCTATGGGAAAAACCACTGGTTCCAGGTTATTTATTTATTAGGCATTCTTTGGAAAAGTGTCTAAATATTCTTTTTAAGTTTAAAATTTTTTCTTACATAGTTTCTTTTGATCTTCATTAATTTTGGACTATTGTATGTGAAGGGGACGAAATTCATTAATTTCACAAGGGTGGATTAGGAATATTTTGGGTAAAATTGATTTTCGTCCTCAAGAAGGTAGATGTATTACTTTCTAAAAGGATAACCCCTCATCTGTTTCAGTTCCTACATAATTTGTACTTTCATGTAGGCAACCGTGAAGCCAAGCATCAGCTTAATTTAACCTGGTCTGGAACATTCCATGAGCACGGCAATAACCATGTTTAAATAGGAGTCACCTTGGACGCACTCGTTCATCCACAGTTAAGAAGATGAAGTATGCTTGCCCAATCAAAACTGAGATTTCAATAGAATTTTAAAATAAGATTCTTGTGGACCTACTTCGCAAAAAATACTGTGAGTCACAGATGTTCATGCCATTGGAAATCGACCATAGCTGTGGCAGAGTGGTACTAACCGCTTTCACCGTCACATAGTACACGGATGTTACAGGGAACAAGCTCAAGGTTCTCACACACCTAGGTGTTCCGCCCGACATATGTGTTCGGAACAACGTCATTCATAGTAGTGGTTTAAAGCGTCTATCTGTGCCAACAGAGACAAAGTAGAAGTCTAACCTCTTGGCCTCCAGCTGTGCAGGGGCTCATCGTTTCATGTGAATAAGAGAGGACAGGAGGGTGGAACTTATTACATGTATAGATATGGTAAGATATGGTAATTTATATACTTCGGTGGGTATTTACTTCTTAAGTTATTTAACTTATCAATACCAAAAACCCACTAGAAATCAATTGAGCTGAGGTTAGGAAAAATGCACTAAGTCCACAAAAGAGGCAATGACGTCATTTAATACCAACAATCATCTGGACACGAAAGCGCTGGGCCAGCGACTCCCCCGTGGCTGCCATCCCTGCTCCTGGGAATGGTGCGCCGGAGGGCCCCGGGTTCGGAATCCCGCCACGGACGTCCGGTCTTCATTAGCTTCTATCCCTTAAACCCTTTCCCCTTCCTCTCTGCAGAACCCAAACGGACATTCGGGTTAAAGCCATGATCTTCTCTCTTTCCATAAAGCATTTGTATAAAATCATTAAAAAAGGTGTAGAGGACCAATTAACAACATTGGGCTGAAAAAATTGAAAGCACACAAATTTGTACTCATAATGAAAACTGAAACTGAAATTAATTTTAAGATTCTAGACTCATCTACAAATTTCTCGTACATACCGTTTCGCGGGTTCCACTGGGATTTACAAACAAAGGGGGCCTGGGTTTCAGTACCATTATTTTGTCTGAATTAAGGTGAACAAATCTTTCGGATCCGCCGTGAAAATCTTTCATATCTAACTCATTCTCACCAAAAATATGTCATTTTTTCAGCTTAGAAAGTCGAAAATATGCAGATCATGAAAAACAACTACGGTACAGTTGAGTAAAAAGGTCAGGGTCAAATTTTGTGTTTTTTCAGGCACAAATTTTTTGGATTCACTCTGTAAAGTTATGATCAGTGCATTATAAGTGACTGGAATAAAAATCACAACGATACAGAGTAGATGCAAAGGGTATAATGTAATGATGCCATATGGACTACTGGAACATTAGGCTGGTATTCGGAAGGGAGTCTAACTTTAGCCTGGGGTTTAACCAGGTTTAGTCCTACGTGAGTGGGACCTTTTTCTTTTCAACATACTCTTGAAAGTTGAAAAAATAACGGGTGAGAAAATTCCTCATCGAGGGGCCGGAACGGGCCCATCCATTAGGAATTTTCTCACCTGTGTAGTAAACCTTTAGGAGTATGTTGAAAGAAAAAGAGTTCAATCACGTAGGACTAACCCTGGTTTAAAATAGGGACTAAAGTTAGACTCCCTTTCAGACAGTACCAGCCTTCAACTCTGTAGCTTCATACCTGTGTGTTCCACTTCGTCTCTAGGACTCCTCAAATCCTTCCCATTTGCCCTATCTGTACGTGATTTCTGGAGGTTCAAGTCAAACCAATATCGTTCCATTCATACACAAATTTATGGGCACAAGAGGCTCAAGTTCGACCTGATGCCATCTGATCTCTCTAGGAATGTAAGCCCATAGCCATTGGGTGGCAGGACGATTTTTCATGTAAACACTCTGCCTGTCAACATTGTCGTTCATCAATTTCAGCCTGTGTCTCAGAGTGCAGAAGAAAGAAATAGGGACAGTGGTCCCAAATAGGCCATCCACATATGGGGATCGAACATATATGTTATTCACTCGACTCAACACCTATGTTTACCCTCAGCGACTGCATCTGTGCACACTTAAGGCCCTTGTTTTAATATATAAAAAAAACGAATTCAAACAAACAAGCAATAAAACACTTCATTTTAAAAAAAAAAAAAAAAACAAAAATAATCAACAGCGACAACACTTTTGACAGTAATTTGTAGTATTTATACCACTGACTTCATCCTGTATAAATTTTAAGACAAATTCAATGCGGGCAAATATGTTTTTCTTAAAATCTAGTTAACCTGCTCTCTATGGAAAAGGGATATAGAGGGCACTATAACATAGAATCATGCAAATTGCTTTGAGCTCTGTGTGTATTTTAGTAATCTTAATCCATTATTTAAACATGTAGGTAACCTATGTTCAACTGTGTTTTATATTTTTTACACAAAATGTAATCTATAGAGCTTTTCACATGATACCAAGCTGGAAATGGGAAACAAAAAAGGGAAACAACAATGGAAGGTTGGCACCAAAGTGCTGGCCTACTAGCAGCTGCGGGAAGACCTGTGTTACTACTCCCACCATAGTTGCAAAGGTACTGCATTAACTGGTGCCTACATGCATGGTTACCTGTCAGTAACCTAGCAGGCAACTGCAGGGTCACTTGGAGGGGTGCCTGTTAAGTAAAAACAGCTGTATCCAACAGTGCCTTGTGTACTTTTCAAGACTAGTTGTAGGTACTGCCATCAAACTTGACCTAGAGGATATCCTTGGAGTAGAGCTAAGGGTAAACATGGAGTAGCCTAAGCTTTAATTTCTGGGTACTCCTATATCATCATTCCTGTATTTAAGATTACCACACTATAGATGGCCCACTCATACTTACTCCCTACATCTGTAAATCCCTGCATTCATTGCTTATCAGGCCGAAGATGGCCCACTCATACTTGGCCCATGGACACGGATCTCCTGAGAAATCCCACGATGCACTCAGGTCTGTCAAGGATGTGGTATATTCTCTGTGAAATGGGGGAAATGTCATCTTTAATACAGCTTTCATGCAGAGATGCCAATTGGAGTAGGAAAAAAAATATGAAAATGCGAACGGAGGGAGCAAAGCGACCGGAGTATCGCCCCTAACGGCCGGGGGTCCAGGGGCCCGCTTAAGGGCCTTTGGTGGGGTCCAGGGTCAACGCCCCGGTGGGGGTCGAGGGGGCGAAGCCCCTCGAAGCCAGAGGGTTTCTGCACAGTTAGAGCTACAGGAAAGACCATTTCTGAGAGTAAAATATCATTCCAGAAAAGTTAAAATTAACTGTAAATGTGAAGATTGGGGCTTAGTTCTGGGTCCAAATCATCTCACTAGTTTGATCAAATTCAACTTCCAGATATAAAAAGGCCAAAGTAAACATAATGATGATTATTGATACAAGACACACTTTGGGGCTTTGCCTTTGCAGTTCATTTCCTTGGCATCAAGTTCAATTTCCATGTTCATTTTGTCGCTTATATACCACGTTGGTATTTTTCCGATAGAGCAAGATCGAGAGTAGTGATCTGTCATGCTTTATGCCTTTATGCTAGTCTCTTACACAGAATCGCGATGTACGCAAACCCAGACACGCCGACTTTGGAATACAGCTTTCAGTATTCCAGAGAACAAAAATCAGTATTTTTGACCCAAAATCAGTAGTCTTGAAAATTTGTAATTTTTTTGCCCACAGTTTGCTCTACAGCCTGTATATAGCAATATCAGTGCAGTGAAAGGCCAATTTGGCACAAGGATGTTTTTTAAGAAATGACATGAAGTTTTAAATGTAAAAGTCTAAACTTTAAAGGCTCATAACTTGAAAACTAAGCTACCTATGCACATATGAACTGCATCATGAGATAGAGCTCTTTAAAATAAGCTTTTCCAGAAAAAATGGACAGAGCTCCGCCGTCTGACAGCCCCCATTTAAGGAACTGTCAGTCGAAACTAAGTCCATATGGAGAATTTTATTTAAATATTACATCAAAAAGAAATCGTCTAAATTTTAAAGGATCATAACTTGAAAACTGAGCCATGTACATGCAACTGCATCATGACGGAGCTCTTTAAATTACTCTTTCCTAAAAAAATGGATGGAGTTCGGCCATCTGAAAGTCCCCCATTTAAGGAAATGTCAGTATGAAAAGAGTCCATATGAAGAATATTGTTTAGCTACAGTAGCATATTACAAATGAACTTAAAGTCTAACTTTAAAGGCTCCTAACTTGAAAACTAAGCTACCTATGCACATATGAACTGCATCATGAGATAGAGCTCTTTAAAATACAGCTTTTCCAGAAAAAATGAACAGAGCTCCGCCGTCTGACAGCCCCAGTTAAGGAACTGTCAGTGGGAACTAAGTCCATATAGATTTATTTTTTAAATGCACGAAAAGTATAAAATTAAGTATAAACTTTCAAAGCTTGAAAACTTTAAAACAATATCATTGTTTGTAGGGCTATCCCTTTGCACCATTTAAGTTAAATGGTTAAAATACCTTCAGAAGACATTTAGCATACAACAGTTAAATGGCTAATTCAAAATATTAATGTGGGCGAACCATCCGAAAGTCGGGAGAAAAACAATGTCGGAAATAATTTTAACCGACTTTATAAATTGAAAATATTTCAAATCTATGTTCTTTTATTCACTTTGAAAAGATTTTGCCCTCTTTCTTGAGCTTTACTGTTCTGTATTTATTTATTTTCTGACTTTTTATACACTTTATTTTTATTTTAGTAACGCGACCATTTTCCATATTTCTCATCATTTTCCGTGCGAAATATGGAAAATCCTACTAGTTGGCATGTCTGCAAACCTATTTAATACACTGATGTTCCGATGTACTTTTGAGTGCGTCAGAGTTGGAGAGATCAGATTACGGTAAACAAGAATTCCGTTTAAAAATCTCAATCTAAACTCAAACAATAAAAAATCAGAAAATAAAAAAAAAAAAAAAATCTGAAAAATATAGAAAAATCGGATTTTAATCCCAGAAATGTAAAAAAAATCGGATTTCCGATTAAAATCGGAAGATTGGCATCTCTGTTAAATCATGACAAAATGTTTACAACCCAATCCATATTACTTGAAAGAGTGAAGGAAACAAATCACAGAACAAAATACAAGGGCATCTCTATGACACTGCATTGCTCGATCTTCACCAATTCAACCCTTGGGCCCTGCAGGGGACAATAGTTTGTCATGGCACAATGTGACTTCTGGTGAAATTCACTTGAAAACAAAAACAAAACTCAAGCAACAAAAAAAGATTATACACCATCTTGAATTGCGCAAAACACAACCCTTTCTCTACATCCTCAACATGGGGGTCATCAAACTGAATATTTCCCCAATGGATCACTCTCTTTGTGCTCATGTAGTCAACTTTACTAGAAATGCAGGTTTCATATGTGTTTGAGGGGTTAGGTTTTGTTGTCAATGCCTGATGAATAAAGTTCTTGGGGGAAAAAACATTTTTAAAAAAATCACAATTTTTATGACCATATATGGAATCGGCATGAAAAATGCATTCAAATGAGTACAAACAAGCCTAGTCTTAGGTCTGTGGTTTTTGAAATGGCCTCTCAAAACCATTGATCTATGTGTCATAACCTATTCAGAATCTACAAGGATTGAAAGGTTTAAAGGAAAGCAACTTTATCACTAGACCACACTCCCATATTGAATCAGTATATGAAGGCACAAAGTTCAGAATTATTTGTGAAAGAGAGGGAGAGTAAGAAACTCACAAATCAAATTCTTCAGACCCATCGAGAATTTGGAATGGTTTTTCTGGTGGTAATCCAGCCATGACTCTGCTTACATAGGCTCCATTAGAGGTAGTTGTACTGGCTAAGCCTGCTTTGTTATAAGCACGCACTGAGGCATACACCTGCAACGCAAAGTAATTTGGGTTCACATACATTACAAACAGCACATGGCCCAAAAAGTTAACTCTTTTCTTAAAATCACTTAAAGGGGCGTGTTCCGATCGTCTTTGGGACCCCCCTGATCTTACCGGAAGTAGTAGTAGTAGTATCGATTTTGATATCAGATGAAAGGCCGTATTTTCTCATTGTCGTCCTGAAATTGAGCCCTCGAATCCATTTCATTCCCAAGATATAAACAAAAAACCGCCGTTTTAGTGGTTAACCACTTTATTTAGCACAGTATTGAATAGGGATTTGCAACATGCATTATTGCGTCTACCATCAAAACCGCAAGTTCGTTTCCCACGGTACTTGATGGGGTGTATGTGCTAGTGCCAGGCTCTCATATCAAGTAGAGAACACAATACATATAAATCGGAACAACCACCTTTAAAATGTGATCATCATACTGTCATTCAACAAAAAACGAACTGAGAATTACCTCAATATTTAAAGTGAAGACACACGTCTTCATCAGGACTCCTTTAAGGAAGAAGTTATTAGAGCACCACCCTTCATCACACCATTGCCTGGGACAATGTCTGAGCCTTACACAATTTCCATGCTTGCATGGGTAAGGAGGCCATCCAGATCAGGAGGCCATCAAGCATTCAACTGTGCTCAACTTTGCACAGGGGATCAAGATTCCATCAATATATAACATTATTATTTGACAAAGATAATTTGAGGTTGATAATGGTGCTGCTCCAATCACTTCACCCTTAGAGTCCTCCTGATGAAGATGTATGTCCTCAAATCATTACATTGAGGCCATTCTCAATTCTTTTGTGTTGAATGATAGTTTAACCCATTCTAGTGCTTTTTCTACCAACACATATGAACAATCATTCACACAGCAAAAATACAGCATTCCTGGGAACGTTTCATCTGCCATTGTGGTGTGTGAATGGGGTCAACTACAAAGGGTCTTCATGGTGGCAGTACTGAGGCTATTCAAACCAAGGAATTATCAAAATCAGCTGGATGCTTAGATTTTGAGTTGTGTTCTTTCAAATCAGGACATGTCACTTTTGATATTTTAGTATCCAAAATGCATACATGCTAAAAACTGATCCACTTACCTTCCTGACTCCATAAAGATCAACATTCTTGAAGATATAGTTTGTAGTATGGACAGGGACTTCAGTGAATGGTACCAACTGACTGCCACCTGGTGCAGTACCTAGGGCTACTTCATAACTGTGTGATAACATAAGCAAATTTACTGTAAAATAATCATATTCAGATATATTATCATATTCATCCAATTATCAATGCAGGTTTTTCATTTTTGTTCATGATGATCTGTTTGGACATTGTGTTGTTGAAAATACTGCAATATTTCTTCATAGCAACCACCATGTTGAATGACATGCCCTCTGTTCATGTGACAGTTACAGCATAGCAGTGTCTTTGCTGGTTCCTTATGGATTTGGATTCTGAAATGCTGAGAAACTCTTAGAGACTACATGTTGCACCCCCTTTTGCTGAGTCACTGCCCATTCCATTAATTGTTTATTCCCTGGTATGAAGCTGTCTATGCCAACAACATATGTCAAATCTAGACTGCTACCGGTCATTGTGAGTTTGCAAATTTGTCTAAGGTCACCTGGAATTGCATCCAATCAACATACTGTAAAATGCATGAATCTTTTGATTGAATTTCGATGAAGAAAATAGTACTGGCTGTACCCAACCAAATATCCCATCTCAGTACTGACCAGGAAAGCTTCACCAGCGATCTCTGTTAATACTTTTACCTCACTAAGTGAGGTCTAGTTCTAGGGCTAGGAAGAAAAATGATGCTGATTTTGCTATCCTTACTTTTTAATGAATAGTTGACAAAATCTCTTGTGAAGAGGCCGTGTCAAGGCCTATCAGAAAAGGGCAAAATTTAGATCATTATACCACTGACATGCAAAACCAACTATGTCATGTTTTGGATTCAATGTAATTGCGGGGTGTGGCCATTTTGTGACCCACTGACACACATGACCCTGATTAATTCTACCATAAAGTCTGCTCAATTCATTAGGGTCATGTGTGTCAGTGGGTCACAAAATGACCCACTCTCGTATTCGGCATTCCAAGATGTTTTGGTGTTCATTTGGTGGCAAAAACCATTTTTTATCCGAAGTGGGAAGTGAGAACTCTGCAACAAGGCGAGTATTTCTGAGAACTGTGGGTGTTTCTTGACTTTCTTCTGGGCCATGCTAACCGGTCGCCAAGTGCCGATTTCTTTCAAAAATCATTAAAGAAGTAACCCAGGTAGAAGAAAACCTTAAAAATGGGAAGCCTACTCAGCAGGCTTTATCTATACTGAAAGTACTCATGAGCTAGACCCAGTTTATTGACAGTGGTCATTGTGAGGGGGTGCAAACTTTTAATACTTTACTACTTTTGGCCTAGTTGTCTAAGCATAAAACTTGCATTAGTCTATTGCAAGATGTTTCAGGGGACTGGAAAGGTAATATCTCTGCAAACTTAATGCGGCAATCTTGAATGTCCGGTTGACCTAGCTGAAAGGCCATGAGAGAATAAGGCTTTTCACACTGAGCTGGCGATCGATCGACTTTTGCGATCGATCGCCGTTTTTGAAGACTGGTGCAGCCGTTTTCCGAATACTAGACACACATGCGCAATAGCACCTTAGTTACGATGTAAAAGTTTTCCAAAGAAAGGATTTAATGAGCTGCTGCTCTCACCAAATACTTCTTTTTGAGGCATTTACGGTAGTAGTTGTAGTTGACTTTTTAAATGCTGAGGTACATGGCCATCTTTTAAATGATATGACTTGTCACCTTGGTTTGTTTCCGCACAGACATTGTGAGTTTTCCGTTCATGAAATTAAATGGACTGAGTAAGGAAATTCAACATGGCAGATAGACTCTTACGTGCGTGCATTTATTGGACGAATGTGTGCTGTTATTTGAGGAAGCACAACAGTGATATGTGTGTCAGAGTTGCGAAGTATTTGAATGTATAATGAATTTGGTGGCTGTTTTGAAGTCTACAGATAGCGATCGAGCGCAAAAGTCGATCGATCACCGGCTCAGTGTGAAAAGCCTTAATGTGTCTATATCTGGCATATATACTACAAGCTGTGTTGTTAGTACATAAAAATTGTTTCAGGGTAAGCAAATGGCATCACGTGAAGGTGGGAATGATAACTATTCAGATACTGTGACTCAGATGAGCCAACAGCTTTGTTCATCAGTTAACATGTCTTTGCCTCTTTGAGATATATGTCAATGACTATATACTTAGCTGAAAAGAGACTGGAAGAGACATGCCCATGTTTTCCATTGTTAGTGTCATCAATTAACATCATTATCATGTTTTGAGGAGTCCAAATGTGTGAAAATATCGGATCCAAAACATGATAATGATAAAATTGGATGATTTACGCCCAATATTAATTGGTCTTGCTATGAGTTTTAAAATATTTTTGCAACTCATAGCTCGACCAATTAATTTGGGCTTAATTGATCCAATTTTATATCACACTTTACCCATTCAAATGAGTTACTTCTGAAAACCCTCTCAAAGTGATATTTCCATAGAATTAGTTAATGCAGAAATTGGGCTACTTTCTGTTTTCCGATGCTGTACCTAACCAAAATTTTTGTTGGCAATACTGACCACTGTAAACTAATGCAAGAACAAGCGGTTCTTAAACCACAAGTGTCGCCTGCTTTCGCAGTCCACCTTTCCCTCACTCTTTTATAACTTGACCTCATAGGACCTTTTATCTTTGCAATTGACCCTGGACCTCATCATATGAATGTTCTCTATTGCATATATTGCATATAAGGCCTAAGTTTGATAGAAAATTGGATTCATTGAGTCCAATACACAGATTTATTGGTCGAGCCATGAGTTGTGGAAAATATTGGGCAAGGCGATAGCCGAGCCCAATATTTTTCCAACTCATGGCGAGACCAATAAATCTGTGTATTGGACGAAAACAGAATCCAATTTTGTCATTATTATGCTATCAGAATCTTGTGTCCTATATCACTATACACATTTCTAATAAACAAAAATTTTTAGTACAGAAAAAAAATAAGTACTTACCACCTTTAGTGTCCAGAGTGTTGCCTTCCAAAGTTCACAAATATTAATAACTCAACGTTCCAAATGTGGTAAATCCAACAAGTAAACGTTTCAAATGCGTTAAAAGTCAGTTTCAATCCAAAGTTCCAAATGTGTTAAAATTCAATCCAAAGTTCCAAATGCATTAATCCAAAGTTCCAAATGCATTAATCCAATGTTCCAAATGATCAGGAGTGCAAAACAAATTGATCCAAACATATGTACACCGGTCTTCTTTTTGCAAGTTATTTTTTATAATAATTGTCACGTTACAATTTTGAAACATGAATGGGGTCGGCGGCTGAGCTGGAATTTGCCGTTGAATCAGTCGTGACTCTGAGTGGTGTATCAATTGCGATGGTGGTGGTTGTGCCACTGCTTGATTAGCTTTAGAATGCTGATCAACCTGAGATGCTGGTTGGATTAAGCAAAAATCTACTGTTGTAAGTTCCTCTAAAGTCTCCATTTGGGAATTGCACAAAGGGAAATCAAAGTTCAGTGTCTGCGAACCTTCATCCTGCGAACTGGCACTATTTGCAGAAGATGACTGAGCTTGACCACTAACCATCGGGGCACTAACAGTAGATTTACTTATTGACACCTTACCTCCAGAAGTGAGTGAGTGAGTGAGTATTAAATTTAACGGCAACTCAACACAATTGTGGTATATCGTGTCAGTGGCATTTGTCATTTACAATGAATTAAAAAAACAACGCAATATAAAACTTCATTTCAATTCAAATTACATGAACAATTATCAAAAGGTTATCAATCAGGGACAGTGATGAACCAGAGCATCAACCTATCATGTATAAAACAAGATAAAACAACTAATGGCAAGATACACTTGGAAAACATGCATCAATAAAACAGTTCAAAAGATATACTGATAAATTTATAACGATACCACATATAGACCGATGACAAAGGTCATCCACTCATCATTACCAAAGCAAAACTTCAACTCAAATACAGATTAAATCGAAATCACATCAGAACATGCAAACATGAGATCCCCTTTACAGGACCCCTAGAGTGGTCCTCATACATGTACATTTTATAAACTGGCTCCAAATACACTTGGGCATTATGCCAAATGATAGATTTAAATTACATCAACAATTATACAGTACAAACCCTACTACATGATACTATTTACTATACAAAAAAAATAAATAGGTGGTCTTACTATGTACAAATGTATTGATAAATTGTTTGTTTGTCATGTTAATTGATTTAAGCTACATGTAACTAACGAGTTACAAACAGAACAATCTTAATAATACAATTTACATCAGTCGAATCATCCACACATTTATAATATAATCCTAAATTTAAATACAAACCGTTGTTCAAATAAACCAGACGGGTTGCCCCTTTTAGTCGCCTTTTACGACAGGCAGGGGAACACATCGGCAATTCTTACCCCGAACCCGCAGGGGGCCCAATTAGCGCCTTTTACGACGTGCAGGGGAACACATCGGGACAATTCTAAACCCCGAACCCGCCAGGGGGTGACAGAGTTGAGGGTGCTAGATCAACCATACTTGGTGGGGCACTAACAGTAGATGGCGCAGCAATTTTACTTGTTGACACCTTACATCCAGTTGACGAAGATGGATCGACCATACTCGGTGGGGCTATAACATTAGATGGCGCAGTAGTTTTACATGCTAGGCCTAGCCGGCTTTTTTCAGAAGCTGAAGGGACTGGAGGTTGTACATAACCGATTGACCGATGACAGCGCATCTGATAATTTTTGCTTTTTCCTGTCATTTGGTCAACCGATGTATGTTCGTAGGCTTCTTTCGTTTCTATATCCCGACACATTACAGATATCTCTAGTATGAAAACCACTCTCATCGAGCAGAGTGATGCATGTGGTACGCAAGCTGTGATTTGTGTAACGCTTGGACAGACCTGCGGCTAGCGAAAGCTTACTCATAAAATTTCTCCTACGGGCGCATTCTTGTACCAGGGAGACTCCGGGTCAGTTGGTGGACATGGAAATGGTGTTTGAAAGAAGGCGTTGTTTTGTGGATTCAGTTTGGAGACATACTTTTCGAAAGATGCTACAGGACATCCTTCTCCACCAGTAGCGTACATCCTACCTGCATCCAACCTTGGATTTCAAGTTATCACCCCTTATACGCTTTGTCATCTCATCCTTTCTTTGGTAGACATACTATCTTCTGTTGCTGTCCTCCCCAATGGCAAAGTTTTCTTTTTGCAACTTGCGCAAATTTTCTCTACCACGGCGACATATGAATAACATTATCTCGAACCAAACTTTGCTCTGCAAACCACCTGGATTGCTTGTATCAAACACACCTGACCTGTACAGTTTTTCAATGTCATTTTCATGAATGGGAGGGTAACTTTGAGTGTCTCCATAGCCCTCTCGTTTCAATTCAGCTTGCTTTGCTGTGAAGGCTAAGTTGGCTTGGGTGAACTCTGGCTCATTAAGAATGTTAACATTGTGTCCATTATTCCTCAAATGCCGGTTTATGGCTGCTCTAATGTTTATCAATATCCTGTTTTGTATTCTTCACCATTCTCTCTACAAACTTCAACATAGAATTGTTCAAGTATGTCGCCAAGCTTAACTTTGCTGTATGATTCGAAATCTGGGTCGTACAGCCTTTCCTGCAAGTACTGCTTGAATATCTTCACCCCGACTTCTGTGCTTCGCTGTGTACTTTGGGCATCCTTAGCTTTAATAAGCTTTTTTTCAAATTCCTCTTGTTTTATTGTTGTCAATCTTGACTTTGATGAGTGGGCCATTTCATCTAAATATATTCCGCAGCATCTCAGGTTGATCAGCAATGACAGCAAATTCCGAAAATGTTAACAAAACAGCTAACCCGCGCGACCTTTCATCCCATTAGCCTTTACTACAGGCTGCTCATAGACTACGAATGTCTACAAGTTTGACGGCAGCAAAACAACAGCAGGTGGTAGAGGCAATGATATCGTCTGCTGCTAGACTTTTTCACAGCTTACACTGGGCTCATTTCATGGTCGCTCAATCAGAACGACTACACAGCAATCATCGTCAGAGTGCAAAAATGCAAACAATACAACCAGTGTGTTACTTGTAAGATACAATGTAAACCGGGATGAGGTTACTGCCCAAAGTTGTGAATAACTTGGATACCCGAGTTTGTTGACAAGATCGAAATACGTACTTGTATTGGGTTTTTGGTTTGTGTATAGTGATATAGGACGGAAGATTCTGAGAGCATAATAATGGTTGCAATTGGACTTCAACATTTCAAGAAATGCCAATTTGATGTTTTCAGCCCATTAACCTGACCTCAGATGATATTTGACCTTGGTATGTGGACCCTTGACCCATCATCATATGAAGGTCTCCAAGGGGCATACTTGTCCCAAGTTTCGGTAGCAAGTGGAATTTTTCTTGAATGAGGCCAATTTGATGTTAGCCATTTATAAAATTTATCTCATGACCTTGGTATGTGACTTTGACCTCATTATCTTATGAAGGTTCTAAGGGGCATCAAGATCCAAGAAATTGAGCAAGATTGGACTTTTTTTCTAAATGACCCAATTTGTTTTAATCCTATTTTATAACTGACCTTGTATGCCTTTGACCTTGGTATGTGACCCTTGACTTCATATCATATGAAGGTTAGAAGGGACATATATGATCCAAGTTCTGTAGCATTGGACTTTTACTTATGCCATTAAGTCAAGTTTGATGTTTTCAGACATTTGATAACTTGACCTCCTATGACCTTGACCTTGGATGTGACCATTGACCTCATCACCATATGGAAGTTTCCAAGGGGCATCTATGACCAATTTTGTTGCAATTGGACTTTTACTTTCTGAATGGAGAACCTTTAATTCAAAACTTTAAACCTTTTGACAACACGGCCATCGTCGACAGAATTAAGGACTGGTAAGTGTAGTCTCCTGCAATTCTTGCAGCGACACAAATCAACCTAATATGCCTGAGAGCAGTGCACTCAAGCAAAGGACACTATTTGGCGAGTCATTTTGGCTTATGAATAGGTCTATTGTATCCTGAAAAACAGCAAGATACACATTTATATTTCCAGCTATGTCCACCTACTGTCCTCAATATTACTTACCTTAGTAACTACCCTCATGAGATGTTTTATGCCTACCCTGCTTATGCCTGTGTCTACAATCTCAAATGGCTGCCACACCATGCCTACTCTTGTGGAATGTTCCGCCGGCTGATGCACACAGCATCGAAATGACATGCCACTCTGAATCGAAGAATGGGATGTCAGAATGTCATGTGCATAGTAAAACACTTTTAAGTTGTCAAGGGGGCCATAAATGGACCCTAAAATCAGTTTTCAAACGGCATTAGCCGAAACGCAAATGATGATGAGGCTGTTGTTTTCTGTAATTGGTCAAGCGTTGTTAACCCCGCATCTTCTGACATAATGGTGGCCGTGACCCATATGTGGTCTTAAAAGGGACTATGCGACCGATTGTTAGGTGGCACACTTGGATAAATTGTACTGGGCGGCATATTAGTGTCATCGAGGGGCAACCCTGTGTCCTGGGACAAAAGTATCTTCAGGTATTCAAAAAGGAATTTAGTACCTGAATAAAATCCCATGTTGTATACCATGGATCATTTTGATGACTTTAAATTGTATTTTGTCATTTTGGCCAGTCTTCGCTGTTGAAGACGTCTCATTGAACTGCTTTTAATTCGGCCATTAGTAACCATGTCAAAGTGGACACTTATGTAAGATTTTACTTATAGGCACTATCAATGATTTTGCACAAACAGAAAATCAAAAATAAATCATTAAAAATCAGAATTTGTTGGCCTGTGTACCCACATTAATAAAACGAAGAATGCTGCTGTTTTCTTTCTTTTGTTTCATTTTTTTCCCCCAACTGGAAGAAGTAACTATGTGAACTCTACATACTTATCAACATCCTCACTTTATACTATTCCTGCAAATTTTTTTAATATTTTGATTTCTTGGGATGATCACTTTATTCATCCTTGATATTGTCCCTCTGACTACTTCACTGCCATTAATTGTTTTTGGACCATACCCAAATTCTTGGAGCAATCACTTTAATAAATCAATTATATTCAAAGTATTGCATAATACAAAAATCAGATCATTTGCGCACAAGGCTCATCTGTTTGTGTTTAAGGGTATTTCTGACCTTGGCTCCACATTTATGGGCTGTCCCCGAAATTAGGGCTCTAAACCTGTACTGTTCAAAATTCAAAATATTGCGCACAAGGTTCATTGTTTTGTGTTTAAAGTCCATGGACATGACTTTCAACCATATACTTTAATGTATGGTATCAATGTAAATCTGCATGAAGCAGTAATTGAATAACCTATTATGTTTGATAAAATTGGGCATCATATCATGTGTTTTAGGGACAAACTTTAAAAGGAAATTCCAAAAGAAAAGTGATTATCGCGCTTGCAGCGATGACCCTGAATTGAATGCCGAGTAACAAATACGCGATAAACGCGTAACGCATCATGAACGTCATCGTTGAACGTACTTCGCGTTGCCCCAGTTTTTTCTTGCAAAAGTTACACAGTTTTGACTTCTCGCAGGTATAATGTCGTACGTTGTTGTATCATATGGCATAATTTTTTCTTGATTTGGTGCCTTAAAATTACGCTAATAATGTGCTGTATTGTCGACGGTGCACCAGCGGCGACCCGTACCGACAAGGAGAATCAGAGCAGAATAGCTTTATTCAAGTTCTTAGGCAAAGAAAAAGACAAGGAGAGATATCTGGAGTGTTGCGGTGCGGTTAGCCACGTGTGAGCTTTGATTATAAATTTGTTACTCTGACGTCATTAACGGGGGTTCAAATCCAACTCCAACATCTTGATACGCATTCGCGAAAACAGGAGAAGGCCTGTCAATTAGGGTATATTATCCTTGAAAGTTAAACACTTTCCGATGTTTCACTTTTAAAAATATGGGTTGCGATATGATCAGGATGGTGAGGTACGAAAATGTAAGACTTAAGAAAGTTACTCAGAGTGTCCATGGACCGTTAGCTAAGGGTATTTCTGACCTTAGCATCCATGAGACGTTCATAACTCTATACAGTACATTGTACTCTCTTATTGTCTCGTGATGCCAACTGGACTGGCACCTTCTGTGAATGGGTTATTTCTACATTGGCGTCCATGAGACGTCATAAAACTATTAAAGTACTTGTTATCTCTCTTATTTGTCTAGTGATGCCACTGGAACTGGCACTTCTGTTACTGGTATTTCTGAAATTGGCGTACATCGGGACGGCATAAAACTATAAGTATTGTATTATCTTATTTGTCTAGTGGATGCCAACTGGAACCTGGCACCTTTACAATGAATATTCCTGCTTCTCTTGATTAAACAGCTCTAAAATTGACCACCGGCTAGCTTTTTGGCCAGGTTAGCAATCTTAAACCCTTGCTATATGATATAACATTGGGATGGTTTGGGGGGGGGGGGTCGAGAAAGTATTTTTGCCATCATACCGTCTTGGGGCTTTGCTTGTGATGCCGGATTAATGGTGAGTACAGGATTTAATTGCTGGAAATTTGTGTATATCTCAAGATTTGTGCTCATCTTCTGGTGGGCCTTGGTAAGATCTTTGAGTGCTATAAAAAGGTTTGTTTATTGCCTTTTAGAGGTTTAAAATTAGAGTTAGAATTAATCATTCAAAATACACCTTACCTTCATTGTAGCACAGTTAACAGGTCCATCAGAAAGGGAAGAATCATCCCATTGATGAAACTGGAAACCATCTAACTCTAGACTAGGCCAGGTGAGGGCGGTGTGTCATCTAAGACTATGCGTTGGAAAAAGCACCTTTACTGTCCTGCCAACGCTTGGTGCTTCACAGTAGCAATGTATGATGGTCATTCTGTAATCCAACTTCAGTGCCTGCAATGATGTTACACCACTGCATAATTGAGCAAGCGGTTTTGACCCCACGTCAAATTACTCGTATTTTTGAAACAATTTTAAGCAGTGGGACAATTTTGACAACGATTATAACACGGACATGCAAGAGCTAGTACTATCTGCAAAAGACATAAAAATCCATTGTGGGAATCTTGCCACATAGGCCTACAAATGTCTGATTTCTAGGTTATAGCGCCCTCTATATGCCCTTTTTTTTTTTCCATCAAAAGTGTGTACATGTAAAGGAGATTTTTTAAGAAAATAAAATTCGCCCGCAATGAAATTTGTAAAATTTAAACAGGACAATTGTCAAAACTGTGTCGCCGTTGATATTTTGTTTTATTTCGGTTTTGTCATAAAAAATGAGACTTTCAAAGAGCTGTGTGAGACATTGTAAGTGAAGATGAATTGCAATCAGTTCTTTTTTCAAGAGCCTAGCCTCATGGAGAGACACCTCATTTTTTTTTAAAATTAGAAAACACCAATTTGCAGATGCCAACATTACAATTTGGGGATTTGGGAGAGTTAAAGCTACTAAATGGGAGAATAAGGATCACAAGTGTAAGACTCTAAGCAAATTATCTCATTATTTTAGTTACACAATTTTAAGCATAGGTAACACAATTCTGGCACGCGACACCTCCTCTACAGCGATTCTGTTACCTTCCCACCATTGAATAATTCCGGACCCCTTTATACACCTGGGTAGAAGGAGTAATTGAGATAAAGCGCCTTACATCAAGGACGAAAAATCACATTGGCCTCAGTGGGGCTCGAAAGCCAAAGTATGAGGCTATCACAGGCAAATGTTAACCCTTTTTCACCAGACAAACAAAACAAGACATCAACAGCAACAAACAACAACAGACAACAACAGTGGACAAAGTGATCCATTGTGTCTTCCTGCCTTAAGCAGGCGACACAAATACTAGAAAATTATGCAATTCTTACTGTTGATACTGGACATGTCATAGAATTTATTATTTTAATTCCACAGGTAGCCAGACAAGACAATGCCTGTATGGCAGAGGCGAAATTGAGTACTCACTTCTAACCACATAATGTTGAATAAAAGATGGCAACATGTCTGATATGAAAACATCTTTGAATGAAGCCCTTCAAGTGTACCCAGGAAGAACTGATAAGAGGCTATGCCTGACTCAAGGTCCAAAAAGTAGCTCCAGTCACATCGCAGAGTTCCCTGACTGTGGATAATCTGACACCAACCTGTGATTAGTATAATAACAAAAAATTAATGCATAAGCATTCCAACACCTCATAACAAATCTTGATTAAGGTTAGTATAGTAACAAACTTAGTCATAGGGTTTGGGTCAGACTTAATATTTATCACTGAAGGCCAGGTATAATCACCCATCATCTAATTAGTTTGCATGTCTCTCACACGGGTCAGTTTTCGTATTGCTGCAATTTCCATCTTTTACACAGAACAATTATAAACTTTGCGATATCATTGTACCTTATCAAAACACATACATATGATGCTTATAAAGTTTTGTATAATGCAAGATATACCATATGGATAGCTAATTTTTAATCAAACAGCTGAGAAATACAGAACTATTTGATGAAATGTCACCATTCATTCTATTGAATGAAACAAAACTTACCAAAGGGCATTCTAAACGATCGGATCAAAACCTCAAAACCTCCTATGCACAACAAAAAAGGCAGTTAGCAATACATTACCTCTTTTAACTTCTTTAGTCACCCTAACAATACATACCCGTCCTTCCATGGGGCAGTCTCATCTACCACCATAGGAACAGATGTTATATGATTGCTTAGACCAACTGCATTGCTGGCTGAAAGCATCAGGATGTTTGAGAATCCTGTAATTAAAGGTACCAAGAAATAAGCCATGTTAGATAATATAAAACCTCGGCTACGGCTTCGTGCCCAGATCTTGTTGAAATTCTACATGAAATGTTGGTATTGGTGAAAGAATATGTGTGGCCAAATTTTAGTTTTTTCCAAAAAGGCATTTTAGAGATGTGTCACGTAATGTGTTTTCAAATTCCCATAGACTTTGTACAGGGGCTGATTTTGGCAGTAAAGAAAATGACCAAAATGGGGCAATTTTGTGAAAAACTACACATTTTATTTCAATTATTTCTCAAGTAATTGATGAGTTATAAGATTGGTGTTTATTTTTAATGGTTAAAGAAACATCAAAAATCCATACAATTTATTTTTCTGTGTGTCATCAAAAACAAAGAACAGGTGGTCGCAACAACAATTTTTTGTTGAAGTATTTCTAGAAATACTGAAGTATCCACTTTTCATAATTTTTCCTAGAAGAAACTACAACTCTCATGTTAGATTTTGAAGATTGAGTGTTTCTATTTGAAATAATAGGTGTTTTTAATTTTCCCTAAATTATTTTTCCCTAAAATTTTTTTCTAAAGAATTAAACACTTGATTCAAAAAAGCCAACGTGAGATTTTAGGTATTTTGTTTATACACACATCCCTAAAGTTGCAGCTTAAAAGCACCTTCCATTTAGGCTGGGAAAAATTATTAATTGTAAAAATTAGGGAATTTAAAAAAAATAAAAACACTAAAATAAATTGTGGAGGAGAGTTCAATTCTTAGCATAGTCAAGTTTGGACTAAATTGATTCAGGGGTTTTGATTTTATGGTCATTTGTCTGTAAGACCATTTTATCCGATGATCCTACTTAAAAGGGTGGAAAAACTAGTTTATGTCACATTCAGTGCGGTGCATATGTATTCATGTCAGTAGTACATTTGGTGATTATAGAAATTGATTTGTGGCACAAGGAATTTATAGATTTTCAAAGAATGCCCCTTTAATCGGCCTACGTAACCTTTGACCCAAATCTACGAACACCCCATATGGACCTTGGTCAGTGGTTCTTCTGACCGATTTTCACTGCAATCGGCAAAGCATTTGGCAACAAGAGGCATTTTGGCAAGTGCGAACAGATAGACATACAGATAGATAGTCAATACATACTCATAGCATAGCTTCTCCATACAATGTCTGCTGGAGCGAAATCACCTGAGAGCCATGGCTGTTGAAAATAAAGCTCCTTGTAATCACCTATTTCAAGACCCACGGGTGAAGTAATATATTATGGATTAAATTAAATTTTTCTTTTTCTGCTTATACCAATCCAAAAAGGGGCTCATTTAAAAAATTGTACTTGAACAGTTCCCACACACAAAACTTCCCCATCCTAAACAGCAAATCACATGCTGGTTTCTTAGAACATTTCTGTCTACATGAATCTCGACATATTGGATTTTAATCCTGATTAATCATTAATAAAAAGAACAATTTTTTTATCTACTTTGTCAATTGTGTGTTATACAGGCCTGAAGAGTAAAGCCCAAATGGTCTGAAAAATTTGAGCTAAAAGCCTCCAAAATGGACTGAAAATAAATAAAATACATCGCGGACCGGGGACCGCGAGTGTCGTCTGCCGTCGCGGTTTGTGAATGGGCCAAAGGTCACATGAGGTCAACAGGTCACATGAGGTCACCAACATGTCACCCCAACCCGTCCCCTCCTTTCCACCAAGTTACATTATCATAACCCTTACGGAACTCATATGGCATGCAATTTTGACTACAGACACACACACACAGATACACAGACATGCGACCAGAGTAATCAGTATGTGTCTTTTGCAATTCTTGCAGACAGCACACAAATTGTAGGTATTTTCTTTTGATTTTCTTATTTGGCAAATAACTGATAGTGCCTTTCTTCTTCTTCTTGCGTATGAGGCAGCAGCTAAATGTGTTGTAGACGGAGGAGCCAGCTCACTGTTGATTGGTTGGGGTTTGTGAAGTCTATGTCTACCGGTGGGCGAAAGGTAGGGCACTCATTGAGAATGTGATCCGCAGTCTATGATGGAGAACCACATTGGCAGGCTGGAGATGGCATAGCCCCCGTCGGTGCATATTGCTGTTGAAGCGACCAACTCCTGTGCGAATCCAGTTTAAGGTGACCCATTCCTTTCGTGGAAGATTGCTACCAGTTGGTAGTTCTGTCATAGGTGTAATAGTGAGTTGGTCTGTCTTGAGGTATCTAGCCAAGCAGTATTCCATGTCCGTAATATGTTGAATGGGGAGCTGGAGAGTTTAGCAGCGTGTCGACAGAAAGGTCGACAAGGAGGACAGTCTAGGTCTGCCGAGATGGTGTGATTCTTTGACAGTGTTATGCAGCAGGTGCTTGTTGTCCAGCAGAGCCTTATTCACCAGTTTGTGCATGTGGTGTTCTCTCCGAAGCACTGCAGGTGCAATGCCTGAAAGCACTGGCAGAAACTCAGATGGAGTGCCTTTAATGTATGATAGGAAACTGGCTCTGAAGAACAGATTGAATCTTAAGAATGGCAAGAGTCTTCAATGTTGGTCTCAATCATGCCCTTTCAAAGTTGTATTGATTTTCTTGGATAACCATACAACCTCTCAGAATGAATAGAAATGCCAGGAACTTTTAGTGAAGTGATGCAAATTAAAAATCACACTATAATTCTTAAACTAAAATGAAGATGCTACAATGATAAAATGCACTAAAAATTGATCATTTTTATTGCAAACATTTAAAGGATGACTTTTTGGCAGTTATTAGTTTTAATATAAATATCCCAACATGTGCACACACAGACACACAAACACACACACAAAAACTGAATACCTTCCGTTTTCACGTTCTCTGCCGATGCTTCTGCAGATAATTGTGGTTGGAATGTAATCCAGATTGGTAGCAGTAAGTAGCAGCAATGTGTCAGTTCCCCAGGTACTCTCCTGTCTGGTAGAATGTCCTGATGAGGGGATCTCATCATCTGTCACATCCATGTGGCTAAACAAGATTGTCTTTCCTCCCTTGTATAAGGTTTTCCTGGGCTAGGACTACATATTGGGAGGAAGGTTTGCAAAGATTGTTTGGTAAGATCTTTCTTTTTTTTCGATTAACCAAAATTGAAGTTGCTCAAACCTTGGCAAAAAGTGACGGTGACAACGGAAAGTGTTTTTAAATTACGACAAATCTTCCATTATCAATTTATATTTTAGCATGTTTTACCAAAAATATCTTTAAAATGTTATTTATAGTCAACTCTGTGTATGACTACATAAGGAATTGGACTATGATGGCGTTTGTTTAAATAGCACGCTTTCATGCATCACTGGTAACTAGCAAGTTTCAAGCGCTCAAGCTGTATTTTAACAAATGCCATCTCGCAGGGAAACTTTTTAATGAGGTCTCACTAATTAATCTAGAGGGTTGTAGAGGTGTTAATATGGTCCAACAAACTTAGGGCCCTTTTAACCAAACCTCGTTTTCTTAGAGCTAGCACAAGACTTGTTTAAACAAAATAACTCCTCTCATTGAGAGAATTAACTAGCCACTTGGTAATCTTATTTAACTTGGAATAGATTGCACCCCACATGTACCTAATTTATCACCCAATTGATTGCCAATTCATACCCATGTATATAACTGTTACTTAATTCCAGACGCATTTACAGCAGCAAAATATACATACGTATTTTTACCACAGTTTTATAACTTTTGATAGACAGTTATATGAGAAATGAGGTAATGGAGGCAATGTAGTTGTTCCCGTTTTGCTGGAACACAAGTTAGTCTGTCTTGTCAGAGAAACGGAAGTGTTCAATTTAACCACAGTTTGTCCATTAAATTTGTATGTATTCAATCCCAAGTTAATGAGCTCAATTTCCTGGAGGGCGTTGTATCTACCACAAACCAGATGTAGTTACTCTCTAATACTTCATCATTACCAGTAATGCACGAACTGTGCTATCATATTTCTTTCCATGTTCTAAAGGAAGCAATGACTGAGCTTTGCCTGATCCTGCAAGTACTGACACAATCATAAAAACAAATTATTTCAACATTAATAGTGCCATTGAGAGAACGTTTGACCCCAATGTTTGATCCGTGCAAACTCTCTCTTCTTTTTAGAACAATTATAAGCAGTGGTGACACACTTTTTGCCTGGGACCAAGATTCGCTTCAGAGATTCCATGTTTTCGCGCACAGTCTATTAAGCTGAACTTTGCTAAAAACTACAAATTTGGCCAAAACCTGCCCTTGATTTCTAGACACCAATGTTCTTGCCTCTGGCTGTTTTTCAGTCAAATGTATTGTGATAGCGGCTGTCTGCCAACAAGTATTGCTGGCAGGAGGCCACGGGAGACCAAGATATAATGCTAAGGTCCTAGGTGTACGAGGCCCAGGAAATTGCCTAGCAAAGGTCCAGGAAAGGGTAAGAGGGCATGAAGAGCTATCATTCCCTATAAAAATCAGAAACATCCATGGTGCCTTATATACCATGATAGCCTTCAAGGTCATGATTTTGCATGTTACTGTGGCCCTATAGTGCCCAACCTTCAATAACAATCTGTGTAAACTACATTGGTCAGGCAATTTTGGAACTTGCCCAGGATTGTAGCTAGTCGAACACATAACCAAATCCAGTGTCAAAACTTGCGCTCTTGATACTATGTATTCTTTTATTCTGGTTTTTTCAGAATAAATGAGAATGTCAAACAGCTGTATTGATGTGTAAAAGTCCAGACAAAATATTGTTATATGACTGAGGAAAGATTAGGCCGGCCGGCTACTTGTTCAGTGTACTTTCATATGGAGTCTGAGCACAATCAGCTCATTGAATTCTATGCATTAGGTTGGTGAATTGCCCATTGATTGCACATATGCTTGTTTTCTTCTCTAAGATGGGTATCTGATTTCTGATTTACATTTTGTAAAACGGACTTATTTTTCAAACACATTTAGAATAACTGGAATATGTGACAACTTCAATATTAGATTGAGCAACTCGGTGTCAATGAAATTACTAAATATATATACACTTCACATATGTTAATACCATCACATCATATCTCTGCTTCAAGTAGTTTTACTTTCAAATTTACAAATCTATGGTTATTTTGCAATGGAGAGTGCTATAACATGCAAGTCATGACCTTTGTGATGCAGTATGAAGTGAGGAGCCACTACAACAATGTCTAGCAAACATTTTTTTCTTGAAATTTACATGGATCTCTATGAGAATTGGGCAATAGGGGGCTCTAAAACATGTCATGACCTTTGTCGTGCAGTATGAGGACCCACTACAACAATGTCCTCTCCTAGATGTTTTTTGCCTTCAATCTTGGATTTCTTGTTTTCCCAGCAAATAAATACATTTTACTTGATGTCATACTACTTTCCCATCAAATTTCCTGATTAAAAAAATTGGGGGAAGCACTTCATGATAATCATATGTATGAGTATGCCAAGAGGGAGCCACTATTAGGAATCAAACCTGGGACCTCAATGGTGCAATGTTAGTGAAGACCCACTACATGACTACTCCAATGTCCTCTCACAGATGTGAGGGGACGGATGTCTTCTACATCATGATCAATATATAGAGAGCATGGACATCCTACCTGGTCCACCTAAGGCCAATTCATCTTCATCAAGCACAATGCCTTCAGCTGTGAAAGGTTGAACATCTTCCACACCGGGAGCTGTACCAACAGACCAGCGATACTCGGTGATGCCATATTGACCACTCTGTCATGGAATGAGTTTGATAAATTAAGAGATACAAAAGACTAATAACAGTTGTTATGCAGAGCTGAGTTATGGTGATTTCATAATTCATTGGCAGACATCAGCTAACACTACCCTTCTGAACATACTTTGTGCACGGGATGTGTAGAAGGCATGTATCACAAGCTAGTGTCAGCCTATGTCTGCCAATAGAGTATGAACCAACTACTGACCTGACCTTGACCTGGTGTCAGGTCAGGTTTCCTTTGAGGGCCCTGGTAACCTGTCCCAGGGCCAAGTTGACAGTGGCTAAACCACCACCCCCATTGGATTTCTAAGGAATTCTGAGGGTAACTGGTTACACTGGTAGAATGAAAAAGAAGATCTTCCTACAAGGGCATCAGCTCTGGAGAGCTAACGGTGGCCATCCAGCACATGCTGCCTTGCATGGTGGGTTTGGTTGCCCAAAGGCTAGGCCCACTGCCAAAAACTGTGGATTGGCATCAGGAAGGGCATCCGGTCAATTATCTTTTGCTCCAATAAATCCTCACACAGCAGTATTGCTGAGTGTGAGGTGTATCCGGCCACCCCCATTAGAAGGGACAAAACCAGATTTAAAACTTTGGTTTAACAAATACACACTACTTGTACAATTTTGAAAGATAGGCAATGATTTGTATTCTTTTTTGTATCAGTGCACACAGGTTAACAGCTAATTCTGATAATACAAGACATGCTTCTGATTTTGAGATACCAATTAACAAACCTGGATTTTGCCAAAAAATCAATTTGAAACTTCAGTGTTAATCCTTTGAACACGGCAAGCGACTCCAGTCGCTCAACGATCAAAATTTGTCAAATTTTGTTTCAAAAAGGTCAAAAATTATTAATTTTCCAGTGCATATTCAGAATCAGCATGGAAAATACATCTAAATTAGTCCAAACAAGCCTAGTCTTTGCTGATAATCTTTTTTAGATGGCTTTCCAAATGACCTGCAAGTATTTGTGACACCATCTCTAAAGCTACTGACTTATGTGCTATAACATATACAGAATTGGCCTGTGTCGAAAGGGTTAAATTTTGCAATAATATCCCTTCAAATGTCAAAAATACAAAGAGTGTTAAATTAGGCCAAGAAAAATAAATTGTTAGATTGCCCTTTCACCTCCAAAAAAATTGGGTCGGTAGGTCGCTTGATTTTTTTTTTTAATTTTTATTTTTTTTTAAGGAACAAGAATATTTCTAAATGCAAAGCTTGGTTATTGTACATGTATAGCTTAGGTGTCATGTGTGTGTATGCATACTGTAGCTTTAAAAATCGTAAATGGCACAAATTCTCTGCAACATTGTGCCATGGGCCAATACGTACATATTTCACTTATGGACACTGCAGAATCAACAGACAGACCCTTAAATGTCTGCAAAATGTCATAGAATATAAGTTCCCTTGACAGCAGTATATGCTATTTGTTGTTTTGAAACGCTACCGAACAGTTCATACACAAATGTATTTCAGTGAAATGAAATAAACCCCAAATACCAAACCTTTTCTTCATATTCTCTATTTGTAACATAAACAAGATTCTACTTATTTATTTTTGTAAAATCAAATTTGTTTTTAACTTATCTTCGATTTTATATGTATATTTCGTCATATTTTACTCGGGTGTTTTTCACTGATATGTGCACAAACCGCGTCCATTGAAACCGTTTGGCTATTTATAGAGCAATCGGGTGATCGCCCAGTTGAGTGACTACGACGAATTCGGCGATATTCCCATAAAAATCATATACACCATTTGGTTAAAATTTCAGATTATATTATATCACCTTTTAATCCGTCAGTGATGATTTTGTAAAAATCCAAGTGCAAAGTGCATAAATCGTACTCAAAAGCTGCTGGATTGCTTTCCAATACTGTTTTGGATGTGCATCGCCATTTTGCTGTTACTGCACGTGCGCACAGCCATTTCAGCGCTACTGCGCATGTGCAAAAGCCACCGATTTACATTTCAGATTAATACGCACCGCGATGTCAAATTCTTTTGTTAGTTTTTATGGAAAAGTTAATGTGTTTTAAACCCTTGTATCCTAAAGATGAGGCTCTAATTGGACATAAATTGTATGCAAATGTACTCATCACTCATTTCTGGACTATATTTCAAGATGGCAAATGGGGAATTTCCCTGAAGCTGATGGATGATTTTCTGGCAATATTGTGTATCTCAAAGTGTGATTTTCTTTTCTAAAAAATCCCAACTGATCATGTAACAGAAAAAGTCCCCGATAGATTTTTATTTACCTGCTGAGATCAAGTAAATTGGAAAATTAAATTTGTGTGACGAATCAATTTGCCTTTGAATTTATCTGAAAATAGCAAATCTCGCCGAATTTGGTGACATCGCCATTGAAATGAGGCGATGTCGCTCGATTGAGTGCTTGTACTCGACTGGACTGTTAGACGTATTCAGACACAAACTATGATTCGGGCTGCAGATGGGCAATATGCTATGACCTGGAAAGGGGTATCAGGTTTTCATTGTTATTAAAACCACATTTTAGAAAAAGTAGTGATTTATGTCCATAAAACCTCTCAAAATTGAGAATTTTCACTCTTAAAAAAAAAAAAACTGCGACCCGGATTTTTCGATTTTTTGGGTCGGTCGGGAAAGGGCAATCAAACATTTTTTTTTTCTTGGCCTTATTTAATTCATCATATATAAAAGAATACTAATAGACGAATATAATGTATAACATTGTAAATAAGGTAGCTAGGATGTGACAGGCCTTTGGCTTATTACTCAGTTCCCTCCACAATGCATATATTAAATGTTTAACATATCTTATTCATATATATTGTAGATTTTGCAAATAAAACATTGTACTTTTGTTGCATTTTGTCAAAAATAAATGATGTTGAAGTTGTATGGGTATACTTTTGTTTTCAATACAAGTATATATATACAGAAAAGCTCAATAAATGTGCAGGACTTTCAGGATACTGCTGCTGACAACTATGACTTGACTCAATAAAAATATCTCACAAAATTCCAACAAAGTGTCCCACTTCTGTTAAAGGGGGATGACCCGATTTAAAGAGACATGAGGAGATTTCCAGAATTTTTGTCGAACCTGGGTTTTTGGCATATTTGGAATGCTTTCCAATGTATTATATCACACCTGAAGTGAATAAGCCGAATACGCCGTCTTTATGTAATAAGATGATGATTTAGTGCTTTCTGTCGTGCACGACAGAAAGTCAAAGCATGGTGTTCTATGGGGACAATTACGATAGTCAGGCAAGTTCAAAACAAGGTTTGCTGTTTTCTTTTGTACTTGTTTGTTCAATAAACCTTCGAAACGTTCTTGGTAGGGTGTCTACAATCGATCCTGTGCAATTTGAGAGAAATTTTGTATTCTAAAAAAATCTCCTCCTGTCACTTTAAGTCTATAAAATTTTCATCTTGATAGAATGGCCTTCACCCCAAAACCCCATCTGTAAATTTTCGCGCTGATATTTCAACCCATTTTGAACTGAGAGCTAAAAACGTGATTTTGTAATCCCCATAGAGTACTCTGTAAAAGTAATATTGGTCGACCAAAATGGGGCATATTTTTGCTCATAACATCCAAACCAAATATCCTTTGGCCGCAAGATTTCACAGGGTAAATGAGAATAAATGCAGCTTTCTTCCGATGCCAAAATCTTGACCATTTCCGGTAAAATCTGGGGTCCCTGGGAACAAGGCTATATTAGCGATCGCACCATGGACCTTTAATTATTGCCAACTCGGGCTAGCTTTTATGAACTTCTATATGACAGAAAACCATGCACACTGACTGTTCTACCTTCCAAACAAAAAAAAAACACCAGAAATTCTTACAGAGAATCCAACAAAGTGTGCTGTGACAGTAGTGGTGTCCAACTGAACATCAATATCAGCTTCCAAAATCTCATCTTCTGTTGCATTCTGCGAGTCCGCCCCAAAAGCGCCATCAATCACATAACCTGCAACAACCAATGAAGGTTTGAGTAAGAGTTCTTTATTGATCATACTTCTGAAAACAAACCCATTATATGAATTGGTTCATTTTGTATTTTAAGCCAAGATCAAAGAAATACCTTCCACCTGCACACTGACTAAGTAATTACAGCAATATGAGTGCAAACCACAAACCAATTTGGGTACGACCTCGTCCTCGTTTGTTATTCATACAAAAAAACTCAGAAATAACACTTCCAGTGGAGTTGATTCTTCAACTCCAATGGTTTTTGAATAAGAAAATATTCCTTGACAACATATAAAAAATTCAGAATTTTTCATCAAGATTTCGCTTTTACGTGTTAAACCAATGGCGACGTCGGAAATTTGGATTTCTTAGCCACCCTCCCCTAGCAAAAGTCTGAAAATTCTCATGCCTGAAACATATCCCTTTTTGTCTTATGCTTTTTTACCTTGTATTCTCAATTTCTGTGTCAGGATCAGATAACCAATAAAATCGACGGCCAGAACACAGTGTTCACTATCATTTTTAATGAGTTATTGACCTCATATGAAATGCTGTCAAACAAAATCTCGAGTTGGTGGTCTGTTAGCTTTTAGTTTGAAATCTGTAATTTCAAGCTACATTTGCATCTCCACTTCCCACTTTCCTCTCTGCCATTTTTGTAAATGCTGACACTGAATTGCTTTTAAATTTCCTATACTAGTTTACCCTTGACCCCAAATCTAGAATTTTTGCAATTTTTCTGGCAGAACCTCAAAATAAGACAAAATGCCTGTACTTTTATTCAGGGAATTTCAAAATAGGGGATATGTACACTGCTACCTAGTGGGTAAACACTAACCACTAGGCAACAAACCACAAATTCATAAATTTGTTTTTTGACATGCCCCAAATTCTATGACCTTTAAGGAGGGAGGGTATTTCAAAATGAAGGTATCTGATGGACTATTCAAAATGAAACCTTTACTCCTGTGGAGGATTAATTGGCATCTTCCACATGGACTATGAATGGACTATTCCATTCAAAATTCATACTCCTCCAAGAAAATTTTTGCATAAATCTTCCACAGAGGGGGTGAGAATTTTAAATGGAACAGTCCACTCTGATAGAGTACCTGGTCCAGTATTTATCACCAAAACCCTGATGGGAGATGAACACATTGCTGGACTAACAGCACCAGCTTTACTCTCAACCTTCACGCAGACGTAATAAACAGGAGCACAGCCTGCTGTAAACATTTCACTGTCACATGTAGCCGGGTCGGTTGGGGTCAGACTCAGACCTGTGATGAAGCCTGCTGTGTCTGTACCATGAGACTGGAAATCTCGGATGTCTGTACCGACTGAAAGAAATGGAATACAACAGAAGAAGAAGAAGAAAACAAATTCAAGTCTGAATGACTATTAAACTTGAGCCGGAAACTTCAGGATCCAAAATATGATCAAAATATCCTTGCATCTTTCAAATTGAACCAAATTGTATGTTTTAAACATTTTTAAAGTATTTGATACCTATTATGGGAAAAATAATGTTGCCAACAACACTTCTTACATTTCTGCACAGTATGCACACAAACATAGCAAAAGAGGCTTTATTACATTATCAAAATTTTATAGCAACCAAAAATGCCAACTTATAACATTATCAGAGAGGTTGCTGGGAACAATTTTTATTTGTACTAAGTTTGAGTAGCTAATTGAACTCAAGAAATATGCTCCTATTGAATTTTGCCTGAAAATTAGTCCTAAACAAAAATAAAGATACCTTTTACTTTTACATAAGATACTTTTAATTCACATCATATCATTTCATGACCAAATTATAGTTGATGATGTAAATAAAACACATTCAATGTAATAAACGACAACCTATATTATACTAAACATTTTTTACCATTTTCCACATTTCCCATTGATTAGTATATGATTGAAAGTTTATGTAATTTTTGTGGTCAGAAAATGGCCACTCTTGATCAATATTTGATCCGGGGCACATCTTTCTGAAAATGCCACATCTCTTTAAACTCCAGAACACCCCTTACATCCCCATCTACTGATGATACCACAAAGTGACATAAAAATCCATCAAAGACTTTTCAAGAAGAAGCATTTCCCAAGTGTCGAATGCCAAACAGACAAAGTTAGAACACGATCACATTAGAATCATACTTTTCTAAATACAGCAATTTCACATTGCAGCTGCAATTTTGTTCATAATTGTTGGAACACATTGTATATTTGTTCCCACCCCATCAATTCATTGTTGTGTAAGCACGAAATACACTTGGCCAAATTCACTGCAGAGCATTTTTGACACGGACTTATGACGGGGAGGGGAAAAGGTTATAGTTACAATGCGCTTCAAGCAAGCCTATATCCCTTGCACAGCTGCCAGTATTAACAATTGTTCCAAGGACTTATGAACAAGATAGTGGATTGGTAAATCGTACACGGTGATTGGCTGAACATTCTTCATTGGAGAAATACTTTCTCATTTCTCCATGTTGTCCTGTGTCTTGTCACAATCCTTTGGGCCCCTTAACCCAGGTACTATGCGTATCACTGGCAGTTAAGCCTGGGGGATCAGATTTTAGCCACTCGGCCTTCTGAGCATACCCTGTTTATGGTTTTAAATACAAATAAGACCAAATAGCTCCTTTATGTATTTTTCCTCACTTTACTTACATTTAGATGTGCCTACACTGACCAAATATGCTTCTATTCCACTCTCATCATCTGCTCCAAGCCATGAGGCAGCTATATTTTCAGTATCACTCTGATACACATAGCCTTTTGCGATTTCTTCTACTTGTCCATCCACAACACCTGCACGCACATAAACCATCTTGGAGAGAAGAGAGAGATTGAAATTGAGCAACCAACAAAGTATTAATTATAGTCAACATTTAGAGGCTAATGGCTGAAAATTTTTAGCTTCAAGTACATTAGCCCAAAATCAATGCACACGCACTCAGTTTGACAACAAATAATGGCATAAGCCCCGCAGTGTAAGTGTATTGATTTTTGCCAATGCACAAGAAACTAAAAATATACAGACATTAACCTAATTCATAAACTTTATTACAGCAGACATTTTAAATAGAAAAATCTGAATAGGCCTATGTCACGAAATCCAATGCAGTAGGCTAATATTTCTAACAAAAAGATGCACATACCCACCCATAAAATGAATCAATCCAACGTTGCACATAAACGTTCTAAGCACTCCGTGTACGCTCATTAACATACGCACTGTGCAATGACAAATATCAATGCATGATTTTTGTCCAATCATGTTTCTTCTCTTATAATAAACATTTATGAATGGTCAACAAGTGAGGCTTTTAAATAGAATGTTTATAGACTTCATTGCAAATTAACTCAAAGTTTCTTCTATTATACAGATATTATGTACATTGTCTCTTTTGTTTATGAGCAACATGGGAGAGTTTATTGGTGTTGCATTTCCATTCTCACCTTGGACCACAGAGGTCATGGGTTCGAATCCCCTCTCAGCAGCTTTTATGCTGAGTGTGGATTGGAAACCAATTGCATATTTCCAACCCACACTCTTGCAGGTTTCTCCATATACTCTCATTTTCTTCTGCTTCTTAAATCACCCTATCTTTCATAACCTAGCTCTTTTGGTTGTTTGCAATTTTGTTAAATTGTGCTTGAGTATCAAACACACTGCCACAAAGCATTTTGATGATATATGACATACATCATAAGTCCAATTTTATTGTAATTGTAAATAATTTATTCAAATGAAGGCAGACCAAAGGAAAAAGAATCCTGAATTGTGGTGTGGGGAAAGGATATCAGAAATGTCTTGGGTCAAACACAAGACAATTAGACATTACAATTGCCATTCAAGCCGAGAAGAATGAAGAAATGCGGAAGTCAGAAATTAGTTAGGTAAACCAAAGTTTTGAATCCGGTTTTGTCCCCGCTATCGGGGGTGGCCGGATACACCTCACACTCAGCAATACTGCCGTGTAAAGATTTATTGGAGCAAAAGATAACTGACCAGATGCCCTTCCTGACGTCAATCCACAGTTTTCGGCGGTGGGCCTAGCCTTTGGGCAACCACGTCCATCATGTAAGGCAGAATGTGCTGGATAGCTGCCATAGCTCTCCAGAGCTGATGCCCTTGTAGGTAGATCTTTTTCATTCTACCATGGTAAACAGCTACCCTCCTCATCAGATTTCCTTAGAAACCCAATGGGTTGACGGTTTAGCCGCCAACAACTCGGCCCTGAGACAGGTAGTACTGGTTACCAGGATACCAGTAGCAGGCCCTCAAAAGGAAACCTGACCTGACTTTATTGAGATCTGCTAATGGGATCTACTAATGGGTTGCAGGGTATGCCTGGGCATAACATTTGCACTCTTACAATATACCTCAAGGCAGGAAAATTTGTATACAACTTTGTTAAAAGGGGTCACAAATGATCAGGTTCAATCTGTTTCAACAATGATGGATAGACTCAAAAACCACAATGATACACATTTGACTTACATATGGTGGTGTGCTAGCCACCCAGATTCCAGTTGTTTCTTCGAAAGAAATCAAAAGGGCACTATTGTAGGCCTTCACCAAGACAAAATAAATTGACCCCGACTCAAGGGTCAAGGGACTCTGGGTGTGTGAGGTGGCGTTGCTGTCATCAATTCTCAAAGTACTATCTGGAATGCCATCTGTGTAATTTAAGAATTTGTTTAATGAATATAAAATCAATGGTAAATTAACACTATAGTGTGATCTTTATTCATGTAAGTGTGATCTTTATTCATGTAAGTTCATTAAAGGTTTTGTACGATTCTATTTGTGTTGAGATCGAGGTTACACATTTATTCAAAAAAATCAATAACACTTTATGTGGCATGGATTGAGGCAAACATTCTTGCACGGATTCGCATGAAGATCGGTTGCCATTCATCAGCAACCAATAGATGAACATACAAAACATGTGTTGTAAGGCATGTATGCATGTAAATAGGAAAGTTTGACTTATTGATCGCCACACCCTCTTCAAGTGAAAGTGATATCATTTAGATTGAATAAAACGGGCGGACAGACCAATCAAGATGATTATCAGACATTACATTTACTGATTTAACTGAAAAGGGATCATAAAATTTAATCTTTAATCATTTATACCAAATCATGGAGCTTTAATCTGCAATAAAGGAACATTAACACTCAATAATGGATCTACTCCACTATATATCTGGCTTTTCAAATTTTGGTATCAACACATCCCCTCAAACCATACCCTCGACCTTATGCATGAACGGACACAAATAAAAATTCAGACTATACGGTTTAATTTATGTCTAAACTTAATTGTGAGTGATACTGATGGTTAGAAAACCAAATACAACAACATGATTCTTGAGCCTGATTTCATGATCACCCGGTATATTTGCAAGCCAAAATGAAGGAGTATAAACATGGTAATAATGTGTTTTCCACCTTTGCATAAATCATGCAAATTAGCTCCTCAAATCTGCAACAAATGTCATCAGCAGTATGTGTGCATGGAAGCCCTATCTACACAAGCTTAGTTGTGGCCGTCTCACACCCAAACCATCTATAATCATCCTGGTGATGTATTTTGTATCAGTGAACGTGTTGATGTCACTGACTTAAAGAGACACTGGCACATTTGAAAAAGAGTGCGCCCTCAAGATTTTTCAAAATTGATATTTTTGCATGGTTGTAAAGCTTTTATATACATTAGCCCTCACCTGAAATGATTAAGCCCTAATCAGCGTCCTTTTGTACAATTAGTTATAGGAATAGATATATAAGAAATTTGTGTGAACGAAGGGATTATATGTAGTATATTTTTGCTAAGTATTATTTTCACCAAAATGCATATAAACCCTATGTCAAGCTTGGGGGTTTGGACGCCGTGTCCAATAAAACTACAACATATTTCCTTTATTTTCCGCACAATTAGCTATTATGAGTTATAGGAATTGAGCGGGCTAACAAATCAGGTATGTAATTTGCGTGCAACTAACAAATTCTGAAAGTAGTGATGAAATCCTGAAAAAAGGCAAAATGGGCCCAAAACGGACTGAAATTAAAGTGCACCCCCTATGCACACCTCTGGACTCAGACTATCTGCCAACCTGGATATCCTTGGTTTTTATGTGTCCACATTTTTCAGTGAAAAGTCAGAGGTGTGTCCATGTTTGACAGTGAAAATACACTCCCCCATACACAACATACCAAATTAATCCTTATATGTCCCTCTGTTTGCAGCAGGCGACACATAAAGTACTGATTTATAGAAACAATGCATGGTTGTTGAAACAATAGTTTCAACTAAGCTTCATATTAGGTTCTTCCACACTAAGGTTACCCATTGTATACATATAACTTACCATTGGGGTATATCTTTTGTCTAGCACCCTGTCTAATCATAAAGTAAGCAACTTCATAGAATAAGATGCCCGATTCCTCATCTGTAAAGGCCCAGTTGACAGAAAGGCTATTTTTGCTCAACTAGAATTAAAAAAAAAAATACTGTAAATGCCTCCCATTTCTTATTAAAAACTGCATAACTCTACAAATTCAACACTTTAACCATTTTTGTCCATAATTTCAATGGCTTGAAAATTAAAATTTATAAATTGGCACAAGGCAGTGCAGCTTCAGCAAAAATACTACTCAAAACCGTTGTACTGCACTCAAGCTGAAAAAGAATGAATGTTGTATATTGGGCTACAGTGTACTGCAGTGGAAAGATTATTCAAACATTAACAGTAAATCACAAGGGGTAGCACTGCCTGATAAATATAAGGGGTCATATGGAAGCTAATTGGACCCTTGGAAACAAGTAGTCCAACTAGAAATCAAGGGGTGCAAACATGATTAAAGGGGTAAAAAATTAATTTCATACCAATAGTCTAACCCCCATGTCAGAAGTGCACCATATCACTGCATCAATGCATCCTTTAGTGCAAACATGACTAAAGGAGTTAAAAAATACATCGTTCTCCAGAATGATGTATTTGTGGGTTGTTCATGGCAGGAGTATAGATAGCGAAATATTAACAGAGGGCGTTCTACTGCAATGCATGATGGGATTGAAAAAGGGCAAACAAAAGGTGGATACCCGGATGTAACTGTAAACAATGTGTACTTGCCTATTGGCAATGGGAACGCAAAAAAAAAACTTTCAAAATTTGTAGTGTGGTATTAAACAAGAAGAATCTAGAAGCTATATGATTTATACGTATTACACCTTTATCTGTAAAAGTACCGAGATACAATGGTGACTGTTTGGGGGCATAGAGGACATTTATTTTGAGTTGACACAAGCGTGATCTGCCCTGCTGCTAGTTTAGCTAGAGCCCCTTGGTCCGTCCTGTCATTATTGGTAATCACACATTTATTTTAAATATTTCAACCAAATATGACACTTTGTAAATTGTAAAACAGAAAGTTTATTCTAAAACACATTATGTTTTATTAATCATATAACTGAGGCCTGATTACCTTTCCAATGTTGACTGAAACATATGCATTTCCCTTTTGAGAAGTGGAATGCCCAAAATACCTAAAACACCCCCATACAGAAAAGAATCCTGAATTGTGGTGTGGGGAAAGGATATCAGAAATGTCTTGGGTCAAACACAAGACAATTAGACATTACAATTGCCATTCAAGCCGAGAAGAATGAAGAAATGCGGAAGTCAGAAATTAGTTAGGTAAACCAAAGTTTTGAATCCGGTTTTGTCCCCGCTATCGGGGGTGGCCGGATACACCTCACACTCAGCAATACTGCCGTGTAAGGATTTATTGGAGCAAAAGATAACTGACCAGATGCCCTTCCTGACGTCAATCCACAGTTTTCGGCGGTGGGCCTAGCCTTTGGGCAACCACGTCCATCATGTAAGGCAGAATGTGCTGGATAGCTGCCATAGCTCTCCAGAGCTGATGCCCTTGTAGGTAGATCTTTTTCATTCTACCATGGTAAACAGCTACCCTCCTCATCAGATTTCCTTAGAAACCCAATGGGTTGACGGTTTAGCCGCCAACAACTCGGCCCTGAGACAGGTAGTACTGGTTACCAGGATACCAGTAGCAGGCCCTCAAAAGGAAACCTGACCTGACTTTATTGAGATCTGCTAATGGGATCTACTAATGGGTTGCAGGGTATGCCTGGGCATAACATTTGCACTCTTACAATATACCTCAAGGCAGGAAAATTTGTATACAACTTTGTTAAAAGGGGTCACAAATGATCAGGTTCAATCTGTTTCAACAATGATGGATAGACTCAAAAACCACAATGATACACATTTGACTTACATATGGTGGTGTGCTAGCCACCCAGATTCCAGTTGTTTCTTCGAAAGAAATCAAAAGGGCACTATTGTAGGCCTTCACCAAGACAAAATAAATTGACCCCGACTCAAGGGTCAAGGGACTCTGGGTGTGTGAGGTGGCGTTGCTGTCATCAATTCTCAAAGTACTATCTGGAATGCCATCTGTGTAATTTAAGAATTTGTTTAATGAATATAAAATCAATGGTAAATTAACACTATAGTGTGATCTTTATTCATGTAAGTGTGATCTTTATTCATGTAAGTTCATTAAAAGTTTTGTACGATTCTATTTGTGTTGAGATCGAGGTTACACATTTATTCAAAAAAATCAATAACACTTTATGTGGCATGGATTGAGGCAAACATTCTTGCACGGATTCGCATGAAGATCGGTTGCCATTCATCAGCAACCAATAGATGAACATACAAAACATGTGTTGTAAGGCATGTATGCATGTAAATAGGAAAGTTTGACTTATTGATCGCCACACCCTCTTCAAGTGAAAGTGATATCATTTAGATTGAATAAAACGGGCGGACAGACCAATCAAGATGATTATCAGACATTACATTTACTGATTTAACTGAAAAGGGATCATAAAATTTAATCTTTAATCATTTATACCAAATCATGGAGCTTTAATCTGCAATAAAGGAACATTAACACTCAATAATGGATCTACTCCACTATATATCTGGCTTTTCAAATTTTGGTATCAACACATCCCCTCAAACCATACCCTCGACCTTATGCATGAACGGACACAAATAAAAATTCAGACTATACGGTTTAATTTATGTCTAAACTTAATTGTGAGTGATACTGATGGTTAGAAAACCAAATACAACAACATGATTCTTGAGCCTGATTTCATGATCACCCGGTATATTTGCAAGCCAAAATGAAGGAGTATAAACATGGTAATAATGTGTTTTCCACCTTTGCATAAATCATGCAAATTAGCTCCTCAAATCTGCAACAAATGTCATCAGCAGTATGTGTGCATGGAAGCCCTATCTACACAAGCTTAGTTGTGGCCGTCTCACACCCAAACCATCTATAATCATCCTGGTGATGTATTTTGTATCAGTGAACGTGTTGATGTCACTGACTTAAAGAGACACTGGCACATTTGAAAAAGAGTGCGCCCTCAAGATTTTTCAAAATTGATATTTTTGCATGGTTGTAAAGCTTTTATATACATTAGCCCTCACCTGAAATGATTAAGCCCTAATCAGCGTCCTTTTGTACAATTAGTTATAGGAATAGATATATAAGAAATTTGTGTGAACGAAGGGATTATATGTAGTATATTTTTGCTAAGTATTATTTTCACCAAAATGCATATAAACCCTATGTAAAGCTGGGGGGTTTGGACGCCGTGTCCAATAAAACTACAACATATTTCCTTTATTTTCCGCACAATTAGCTATTATGAGTTATAGGAATTGAGCGGGCTAACAAATCAGGTATGTAATTGTGTGCAACTAACAAATTCTGAAGTAGTGATGAAATCCTGAAAAAAGGCAAAATGGGCCCAAAACGGACTGAAATTAAAGTGCACCCCCTATGCACACCTCTGGACTCAGACTATCTGCCAACCTGGATATCCTTGGTTTTTATGTGTCCACATTTTTCAGTGAAAAGTCAGAGGTGTGTCCATGTTTGACAGTGAAAATACACTCCCCCCCATACACATACTACCAAATTAATCCTTATATGTCCCTCTGTTTGCAGCAGGCGACACATAAGGTACTGATTTATAGAAACAATGCATGGTTGTTGAAACAATAGTTTCAACTAAGCTTCATATTAGGTTCTTCCACACTATAAGGTTATCCATGTATACATATAACTTACCATTGGGGTATATCTTTTGTCTAGCACCCTGTCTAATCATAAAGTAAGCAACTTCATAGAATAAGATGCCCGATTCCTCATCTGTAAAGGCCCAGTTGACAGAAAGGCTATTTTTGCTCAACTAGAATTAAAGAAATTCTTTACATTCTTTCTTTCATGCGAGGTTACGTCCTTCTGTTTGTCCAACCTCGATGTGTTTTAAAATGACTCATTTCACGACTGATTACCTTTCAAACAACCAATGTTTTGACTGAAACATTGCATTAAACTCAGTTGAATGGGACTAGCACTACTATCGGAGGTGGAACTAATATTTCGAGAGAGCGGGCGAATGGATAGATGCCAGCCACATGTTGGAACAAAAGCCATACACAAAAACACGTGCAATTACATTCTAAAGTCGGTTAACATATCCTCACCTAGAAGGTTGAGTACCCGGGGTTAGTATTAGGACCTCAGACTTTATGTGTTTAAAAATGACTTAGCCCAAAGTTTTTTGGAATAGAGGCACATGCTGAGGGAGACGGAAGTCGTCGGAAGGCCTTGGACAAAGTCCGGAAAGCCCACCCTGCCAAGCAATGGCTGAGAACACAGCTTCAGACGGCCTTGAATCAACCTACTTCGTTAAGGGAACCAAGTAAGCGCAAGTCGGACCCGCGTAAAAAACGCGGGGCAGAATAGCCCCAATAAAAAAAAACAGAGCGAGGTCCGAACAGAAACCCTACCCTACCGACGAACCTGGCGGGAAGAGGCGGGACTCTAACCCGAGGGAGAGAAAAAGGTTGAGAGACTGAGTGTGGGGCGGAAAACCCAAGCCCAGTAGACAGGGCTAGATGATAGTCGGATCCCGAACCTGGAGAAAAAGCTAACAAGGAGAAGGGAATCTCCCCGAGCAAATTCAACCGGGAGGTGACCCAAGTGAAATAGTAGGCGAAAACTAGAGTGATGTCCACACCCGACAACAATCGGGGGGCTGCCAATAGTTTTGCTGTTCTAATTAATCCAGTAGGGGAACTAACTTTCAAGACAGACGCAACCTTTCAGAAGTCAGCGGAACATACTAACGCCATCGAAGGATGAACCAAACACCTCGACTGTGGATGGCTTGTCTACCGAAAACCCAGACAAAGGATTATCGGAGTAAAAAACGCTACACAGCCGCAAATACGCGAAAATTCCCCCCAGGCTGTCACAGCCAAGAGAGGAATGACACTTCAGCCTCCACTCAGAGAGTAGACCAGACTACTGAATAATGGACGAGGCCTCCTCGTAAAACACCGAGAATGCTGGTGCACGTTAAGGGCAGTCAGGCTAGATTGACGATAAACTAGCGCTCCCCTAAACCGACCCGAGGAGTTCCGGTCCCTAATGGTAGAGACGAAGTGGGCGAACCACTAGAATCCCTCAGGGGAAAAACCGAGTAGCTTCGCATATAACACGATTCGAGCCCCGAGAGGTCAACCCGAAAGAATCTTCATAGCGTCTCGAGCCGAAACCCGATTACTGCTCAGGAAGCCCGAGCAGAAACCTAACCCATTGGTGCTGCAAACAGAGCAGCAGGCGACAAGTCGTGAAAAACCGAAAATCCGCGAAACTCGGCACTCAAGGATCCTCTGAACAGAGTCAATAAATTGAATCGAGAGGCACACAACTAGCCATTCAACCGAACCCCCGTACCGTAATGAGACTCCAAAAGTGGTCCACGGACAACATAGTGGCCCTCGACACATATCTTGCAATAAAGCGAGAGTCAGTGAGAAGGGAAGGGACCAAGTCCCACCCAAAGCGAATGAGCGCAACCAAAAATGTTGACCTGCCGTACGAGATACTGACCAGATGTCACCAGTGTCTCAAGAAGTGGGAGGTCAACTCGTCACACCAAACTCGAGACAACAACAATGGAGAATTGAGCTCAAGTGGGGCACACCAGAGACATGCCCGTCAGGGAGCGAGAGTTCCTATCCGACTTGAAGTCTAGGTCAAAGTCTCATGACTGACCAGACGTGAGGGGAGAAAGTCCCCAAAGTTCTACTAAGCGGGTAACCACAATGTTCATACGCTGCCGGCTGGTCGCTATAGAAGATATCAAGGCGTGAACTAAAACACCGACCTGTGCCCGACGTACCCATATACCCTAAGGAAGAAGTGCACAGATCAGATTCATAAGACTCAGCCGGGAAACAGGCACCCTGTCAGGAGGATCAACTGGAAGCATGCCGAAAAGAACAGGTGAGTCCCAGAAGGACCCCCCCCCACGGGTACCCCATTGAACAAGGGATTCCCAGATCAGAAGTGGGGCATGTCGAAAGACAGGAGGCTACGACCAAAGCAAAGCCAAAGACCGCAGAGGGAGGGGGGATGAGCCCCGCCATGATCAGACCCCGAAAGACGGGAGGCAGAACCCCCTGGGCATCGGCATTCCAAAGATCCGAGGAAACAGGGTGCTGCACACGTTCCTGCGCTGAAACCAGAACATGTTGAGACTGCCAGCGCGCCCCCTAGTTCCCCAAAAGACAGGGCGCCGGGGACCATGGTCAGCAGGCGGGCCAAACGCCGGACAAAGCGTCTAGGCATAGTCCGTAAAGCTCACGGGCTGGCCCAGGGGCGAAGTAAGTCCGGAGGCAATGGCAAAGGTTAGGCAAAAAACAGATAACCACCCGCCTGGCCTACTACAGAGCCCAGAGGGGTCAGGCAACCACCTGGGTGGGAGCCAAGCCCAAGCAGGGACCAAAGAACCAGGGACTGAGGCGAACGACCTATTCCCCAATAAACCGTCCAAGCATTCTATGCCTAAAGAGGATCAGCCGTCTCTGAGAAGAACGGGATTCGCATCCTCCGCACGGGAAATGAAGGACGGCAAGGCGGAGGTAACAGCCAACTCATGGTGTAAAGTCCCAATACGGGATCAGGCCGGAAATGACCCCCTTCCCAGCCTAGGCCGACCGGACACCCCGCAAAGAGAGCCTAAGGTCAGCCGACCTGTAGTCAGGCCTCCAGACCCCGAGGGAGCATTAGGAAACGCAGACCCGCGAAGGCATCGAGCCTAGGCCGAAGGCCGGACTAAGCCAGGCTAGGCCTGACAAGGGACCAGCTGGCTGCATGGAAGCCAGGGAACAAGGCCTCGTCTCACTGAAGGAGACGGATTCCCTACGCACTGGCCAGGCACTAGGCCTGCTCGGGGGCAACGCTGGGCCCGGCTGAGCCCCAACTAGGGGACAGCGTGAGCTGGGACCAGAGCCCGGAACCAAGTCCCCCGAGGAGACAACAGACCAGGGCTGGCGCAGCAAGGGCCTAACAAAGCCACAAGCAGGAGGGCGCCAAGACCCGCAAGGCCTAAAAAGGCCTATCGCTTAATTAGCAGAGGACACATCCCAAGGTATGCACACAAAAAGAACCAGAATAGCGGCAGCACTCCGAAGTAGCTGCACTACGGTGCAGCAAAAGTCAGCCCCAACAGAGGCAGCGACGAAACGCCAGCCACCCCCAAGCTGAACAGCCCTAGAGGGTACGCATCAGCTTCCCAGCTACCGAGTTACCGATACTAGTTAGCCTAGCAGGCCAAAGCACCCCATATGCGGGGCTAAGTGCATAGCGGCAAAGGTCCGGCCCCGGTTGAGCTGCAGGGCGCACTTCTTCGGGGGCCCGTGTTCCGTTCCCAACCCCCACGCTCTTGGCACAACCGTGAGACAGTCCGGCGGCTTCAGGGCAGCACGGCCGACGCGAACGCATTTACTCAGCTGAGAGGGTGGATTAAAAGGAGAAATGGAGCTAAAGGATGGACCTCGGTTGAATGTGGTGATGGGGAGGAGGTGCGGAGAGTGGGGATGAGAGAAGGGGAGAAGAGGGGGGTGAGATGATAGGATATGTGGATGGGGGCACGAGGCGATGGGCTACAATGCGTGCATAAGTGTGGGTGCCTTGAGACAACGGCCGGGGTAAGCTATGGGGAGAGCGTAGTGTGTGAAGGAAGGACATAAAGAGCGCGTGGAAGAAATTCGGAAAGTGAGAGATAGGCGGGGTTCTCGCCCTCCAATTCTCCACCACCTCGGGTCTATCGCGTAGCCCCTCCCCGCCATCACGCCCGGCTGCCTGACTCCCCTGAAAACCACCTGTTTCTTAGTGAGGAGAATGACTGTGTAATTCCGACGGCGTACGGCCTTTCCGCTACTCCCCGTCATCCTCTCCTAGTGAGGATTCTAGTCTAAGTGCGGGAGGGCGGAAGCAAATAGCAAGTTTTGGAATACATCTTAACCCTTGCTAGCAAGACTTGAGAAGTGGCGCGGGGAGAATCGGGTCCGGTATTGCTCTTGGGGTGTTAAGATTATGGGTGCGTCGGGTGTTCCGATTTGCCTGAGGTGGCTTGTGGTGAGAGAGGGGGGGTAAGATGAGAAGAGGGGGTGCGCTTGGCCGGGGAAAATCTGCTTCAAGTGTTGGGGCTTCTCCCCTCCGGCTCACGCCTCGCCCCATTCTCCCCCCGCCCGCCCGCCCTCTTGCCATCCCCATTCTCCGTTTTAGATCAGCTATGCCAACTCTCGCGACTTAAAGCTCCATTCCACCCAAATGCACATCAATGATCAGCTTGGAGTGGTCATCCGGCTCGCTCCTTCCTCCTTTGGTCTAGGTGTCCCGTTTTATTGGCGGTGTCGTTTCTCGGCGGGTTGGGCGTTTGTGCCTTTGGCGATGTTCCTTAATTTGAGTAAATAAACAATGGGCGGTGAAGAATGGGTGGCTGTGAACAGGTCCCTAGAACCTGTACAACTTGGAGGCTCCCCAGCGTTTGGCAGTGTAGCACCGGCTGTGTCTTTTCATATGGAGAGGAGAAAGAGGGACGTCGTGATCGCCCGTGCTCGTCACGCCGTCGCGCCGGTTCTCTGGTCGCCGGATGTTGTGTCCCCGACGATATGCGTCTGTACCGCGGCGTTCCGGCTCTCATGGCGCGAGGCAAGGTAGGGAAGAGCGGGGCCAAGCGGAATAGCGTATAGTTGATTAGCTCGGGGCAAAAGAAGGAAAGAGAAGGGGGGGAGGGATGGAAGAGAGAATTAGAAGGGATAGGAGCGGGATGGTGAGGACAGAGAGTAAAAGGTTTGTTGGACTGAGATTGGGGATGGATGCCCATACAATAGCGCTCACTCTCGCCCCGTGATTAGACCCCCTCATCCTTGCTTGTCTTTGTGGTGACTCTTTGCCCCCTTTCCCGGGAGGTTCCTCCATTTCCTCCAGTATGGATTGCCCACGTATACATATGAAAAACTGAGGGAGGTCGCTAAAGGAGATCCGGCCCCGTAGCTTTTGGAAGGAACTCGTAGTCCCTTAGGGCATAACTGGACGTGCTCGGCGTTTAACAGGTTTCGTCATCACCCTGGGACTCGCGATAAGTAAAGCCCGCCACCCCCCCCCCCCCGTTCCGCCGCCCGCCACCCCCGCCCAACCCCCCCCCCCCCACCTCCGCCCCCCCCACCCCCCCCCCCCGCCCCCCCGCCCCCCCCCCCCCCCCCCCCCCCCCCACCCCCCCCCCCCCCCCCTTCTTAATTTTTTTAGCCCCCCCACCCCCCCCCCCCCCCCCCCCCCCCCGCCCCTCCGCCCCCCCCCCACCCCTCCCCCCCCCCCCCCCCCCCCCACCCCCCCCCCCCCCCCCCCCCCCCCTCCCCCCCGCCCCCCCCCCCCCCCCACCTCCACCCCCCCCCCCCCCCCCCCCCCCGCCAACCCCCCCCACCCCCCCTCCCCCCAGCCCCCCGCCCCCCCCCCCCCCCCTCCCCCCGCCCCCTCCGTCGCCCCCCCCCCCTGCCCCCCCCTAATTTTAAAGTCTATTCCGCCGATCCTCGCCTGTTAGTACCTCCATACTCCTTCCCCTCTTTTTTTTGCTGTGCCTATCGCCTGCCCGCCTCTTATACGGCCCTTCTGCCGATTCGTCTGCTTACTCCCTTGTTTTGTATTGTTTCCCTTGCGCTCCATGTCATTTCCGAGTACAGGTGGACCCGGGACTCCGCAAGAAAGAGTCTTATGGCGATCCTTGCCTAGAGAGTCTTTTGGCGCCTCGACGACATGGTCAATAATGAAGAGACGTGAAGTGTAAGAGAAATAGTTAGGATGGGCTAATTCTCCATAGAAGTGGGTAGTGGAGAGATAGGCAGAGGAATTCCCCCATCTCTCCCCTCCGCAACCTTATCCGACTCCAACCACCCGTCCATTTTGCCCCTTGCTCTAGTGACACCGCTTTCGTTTATCATCATTTCCTCCCGGTGTAACCAATTAGTTTATGTATGAGAAGTGGGGAGCTGACATAGCCGTCCAGAGCTGGCAAGAAGTTCCTCACAACCCCAAGGCCAATGCGGGCTATCCCGCCAATTCAGGGTGGAGCTACCCCTGCCTAGTCACCTTCCACAAAGAGGAGCCCTGCTAAGAAGGCCATTCGGAAGCCAGACAATTACATGTAACCTCGGTAACTCCGAAACCACACGAGGCTAAGGGCTCGTACACAAGCCAAGGCGCTAGGCCTCCGAGAAGGAGGGGAAGCCGCTAGGCTAAGCTGCCCCGCACCGTGTGTAGCCCTGCCAAGGATCACCTTTGATTGGACACGCGATGAACCGCCGAGACCTACTCGTCCCCTAGGGAGCCATCGAGAGTCGCAGTGGCTTGACGTCCCCAAAGTAGACGCATTGCGGCGCCAGAAATTGTAAAGACGGACCACGCACCACATGGCGCAGCCCTGGTCCAGGTGGACAAGTCCGTCATGTTGCGGCGCAATCGGTGCCCAAATAGCGACAAAAAACCCTCCACGCGCGCTCCCTGGGAAGATGTCCTAAGCGACAATGAATTGATCGTCAACGCCATGAGGCAAAGAGACAATCCCAATCCTTGGCACCGTCCACAATCAGAGGTAGTCCAGTTAAGGGGCGGAACTCCATGCCGACTAAGGCGTGGAATACGCCCGACTCTCAAGCCGCAGCTAACCGCCCGCAGATAGTCCCATTCGCATAGCTACGTACGTGCACGCAGCCAACCCGTGAGGGTAGCCTGCGGCCGGTACTGACCCCCAGGGCGATCTGCACGAGTCTTCCCCGCGGGGAGCACCGGCAGCGCAGCACCGCCGGGGGCCCCGCCACGGCGGACCCTGTCCGGAACTGGCGCGGTTACCAACCCCCTCCCAAGTGCCCCGCAGAAGGTCACAACCCACCGAAAAGGCCTGAATCCCGACTAGGGCAGCTGAGGCTCACAGGGGGGCCAACACCCCGACAAAGCAAACGCACTCCCCCCTTGGCCCGTGAAGCCTGGCGGAGTTTCAGCCCATTCCCGTTCGCCATTTATCGTCCCCTACCCATCTACGCCAGAGATGTGTCGGAACCTAGAATCAATGGATCGTCCGGATCGGTATGAGCGTGGCAACCCGTATCGACGCACAGAGAATAGGGTTCCAAAGAAAATGAAGTGGGCAGCTTGCGCAAAAAACATGCTAAAAAGAAGGAAGCAAGCCAGATGGGTGCGCGTTCGAATCACAACGATCAAATGACAAATAGAAGCGTGCCGCGGAAGATTCCCGGCACGCAAATGCGGGGACAAGGATACCAACGCATACACATGGTAAAAGAAAGTTTTCAATCAGTTTCACACTATTTTATTAATACACAACACGTAACAATAAATAAGAGAGACACTCACCCAAGAACTGTTTTTTGATTACTAACTACAAGAAAACCGGCTCACACAAAGCAAGGCTCCAAAGCACGCCAAACCGTGGGGCAATGCTGCCTTGTTACCTTTGTTTTCCCACACAACATACATGACCGCAACGCACATTTGGCCAGATTCTTCGCTTTTGGTTCAATATTAAGAACATCGCTATTACCGTTGAAGAGTTTGGCCATAAACTTTGGTACTATGGGGTTTTATTGTGCATGCCTGAGAAATCGGAATCCTCTGTTTTTATTAGTGTCTCGATTAACCGTTTTATCCATACAGGGTGTCAAAAAAAAACCAACCTCGCGTATCGGCCAATAATTAATACCATCTTAAAACCGTGGAGTTTGTAATAAAATTTGGTACTATGGGTTTTTGTGATAGCCGAATCTAATCTTGTGCTATTATGCTTGTCAGATTACGTTTTATCTATAAGGGTGTCCCAAAAGAAACCAACCACCAAGCGCCCTCATTTTGATACTTTAAGTTACATATATGTAAATATTTTTAAAACATTTATAGCTGCAGTTCATTAGCTTTTAAAACCCGAAAGAGCTGTCAAATCGGGTGTAAAATGGTTGAACTGAAACCGTTTTAAAAGACAATAACCGAAATGAGTCTATCGGCAATTACTACTTGCAGATGGTAAAGGTCCACAGACTCCCAAACAAATCATTAACAGTTTAAAAAACAAACATTTCCTTCTCTCTCTTGATAAAAATATTTGATACTTTAATATCATATCAAAATAACTCTAGATAATGCTATCTAAGTCATAGATAATAGTACACCTTTCCCTAGTTGGGATTGATATAAATTGAATACATTGAACATAACATAATGTAATTGCAACCACATTCTATTATTTGTAACGTCCCTGTAAATGGGGTAGTTGAGACCAATTGACATCTGATACTGAAGGAAAGATTTAAAAAGTCCCTTTCTTGCTTGCTCTTGACAAATAAGTCTATCTAGTCCTCATCTCCTCAAATGAATGAAAACTGTAATCCTGTTTCGTATCACGTTTACCATCTCTTCTTCCTACATTACACTCCAATTGAATACATGTACAAAGTTCACCCTACTGGATTTTCCTATCTTGCGGAAAATGGGCATATTTCCGGATTGGGCCAATGCTATCCCATGAAACAAAATTTCCCAAACAGACCTTTTTGGAGCACTTTTTATTTAGAAGACACCCTGTGTTTGCAAATATGATAAATATATCATATTATTATTAATAAAATATACGTGGAAAATTGTGAGATAAAATAAAATCCTTCGATAGGAGCATCAAGATGTTAATAAATAACATAGCATATTTTAGACATGATTGTAGTTAGCTTTTCCTAGAGATGGCCTGCTGTCTGCAGGAAGCTCAGCTTTCCTTTTGTTTTCCTTGACCATGAACCTTCTCAGGATGCATGTTGGATCAGAAGGAGCCATTGGCCTCCGCATGAGATCATCGTTTAGAGTCTCCTTCGGGAGACCTTCCTAGTGATGAACTCTCGGAAGTTCTTTACCTTCTTGTTAACAGCCTCTTGTGCCTCTTCTTAGCAGCCAATGGGAAGCTCCTTGGACTTGACGCTTGATGCGCCTATTGCCACAGAACGGTGGTGACACCCTTTTGACCATATTACCCCAATCATAGCGGCTTGTATAGCCTTATGGGCAGCACCTGCATAGGCCCTATATGTGCCCACCGTGCGCCACGAGCAGATTTTTCTCATGAGTGGCCGTTATAAACGACCCTCTGATCCTGGGAGGGCGGCTGGTGGCAAGCCAAATTTTGTTGTAATCATTCACCTTACATATAGGGGTGAACTTAAGTGGTGGTTAGAAGGTGGGCAGTTATAGGCAGGAAAAAGTACTATTCCTTTTTATAACCGAAGTGCTAAAGAGGGATCAATTCGGCTCTTGACTATATAAAATGCCTTCCAATTCCAGAAAAAGATACTGGGAAAAGTTTCAGATTATTTGTATGGATCAAAAGGGCAATTATTAAATATATGAAAAGACATGATAGTTTCCAGAGTCGTCTATAGAAGGGCTGTGATTGATAACAACACACTTGAAACGCCAAATTTTTAACGCTTTTTTTGGAAAAAAGCACCTGAAATTTACTTCTAGGGTTTCCGTGACTTCAAGCAGTTATTGTTTGGGGTACCTGGGATTTCATAGAGTAACAATTTCAGATTTCCTAATGTCCTGATGTTTACCTGGGTATTGACAAATAATTGACAATTTTGAAGGGTCGATTTTTGAATTATTGGACACCCCCTGGCCCACTGTGCAACGGCAGGCAAAAAGGAATACACACAAGTGATCTCTCCGCGGGAGAAAACCAGCAGATATTTCTGACACGAGTTCTATTCCTTGATATAATCCAGATATAAATCCAGTAATTGTGTGGTATTTATTTATAGGAGTATCCGATTAGAAGAACTCATCCTGTATCAATACTCTCTCAAATTGGCTGCATTCAAGAGGCCGCGATAGAACAACACGTCCGTTCAGAGTAGCTGCCAAATGGAACTGAAGAAGAAGCATAAAGGTCACTGGGTGTGACCTGGGGTCCTGGTGGGACCAATTTTCCTATGGGGTTGTTATTTGTAAGGTATTTTGGTCATTCCACTTCTCAAAGGGAAAGCATATGTTTCAGTCAACATTGGTGTAAAGGGGTAACAAGGTTTATTTTTCCTACCGGAACTTTATTTGTATGATCGGATGTTTGGTCAACAGAGCTTCCAATTAAGACATGATCGGCTCCAACCGCACACAAATAAATAACTCCATGTGTACACTTTGTGGGCAGCTGACGGATCCTCAGGTACCACGCGTGTACTTTTACTTGCAATTGATAATGGAAAACCTTCGTCAATGTTCACTTATTTGAAACTTTCCAGAGCAAATGTAAAGAATTTGTTACAATTTTTGATGTAGTCTAAACCAAAAATTAGCATTATGGATTGAAATTAGTTTTATGAAAAATTGATAGTTGATAGAGTTTTTCCGTGTGCAAGCCCAATGCAGGTGGGCCTGATTCAAACGCGGCGGCAACGATGAATAGTTTGCCCTCACCTGTTCTGGTGTATCTCGTGGCATCGTCATGGAAACGAAAGTCTCTTTTCTTAACTAATATTTAGTAATGAAACTCAAATACAAATTGTGAATTGATTCATCATAATGGGGGATTAGTACGTGGGCTGCTCATTATACGTATGAATGAATGGGTTTCATGTATCACTCATGGCGGCTCAACCTACTCTTTCGTAGCAAGCTGACGAATTGTGAATTTTACTGGTTCATTTTTGAGGGGATAATTTGTCGTACCTTTCATACAAACACAAAGATTACTTAATCTCATTCAGACCACACCCTGGTAGCTACATTTATCATCATCACTTAAACATAATTGAAAACAATTCTCATCAGTTTTGGTTCTGCCTCATTTACAGTACACAACGAAACAATGTTATCACATCGACGTGTGTTGCGCTCTTCCCCTTTTTCGCCCATGATCCTTTGTCGGTTTTCTAGCTACTATGACCTATTGAAACCATTCATCACCACCTCATTAACAGGCTTATAGACACAGAGGTCAAAAAAAATTCCAATAGCCCCAAAGTAGCTGATTAAACAAGGCGAACTTGTAAATTTACGCGATGCATAAAATATGTCCTCGCCAAATGCCGCGATCACTAACATGAGATAATTTTCTACACACCACCACAACTCAAACTCCCCAACACAACAGCTGCAAAACCCCCACCCCCTCCCCACCATCCCGCCCAACTGCCCAACACCACGCATACCCCCCAACCCCCCCACCCCAACACCTTTAAGCCTCCCGCCACAAATGGCTGACAACCCATCAATTATCCCTCCATCTTGACCTCCAGCCCTCCACACACCTGGTACTACACATTTCTAAGTATAAGCCATGACCAATGCCTCACAGGGGTCAAGTTATAGAGTGTATTATGAATATTTGTATAGATAAGGCAAGTTTTAATGAGTTAGAGAGTCATGGCGTATTTGGTGAGGCTGGCAGTTAACTAGAAGTGGCCAGTCATGATTTTTCAGTTATTATACCCGTTATGTTGGTATAATAAAGGAGATGACCCGTCCTACATTGTGGTGTGATTAGTAGTTATTCCGCAAACCTAACAATATTAATTAGCTCATTTGCATCCTCATTTGCCCAAAATATGCCCAAACATCTAATCAGGTTGAGAACTCTTCAGCCCGCTTCCTTCACCAAGTTACATCATTATATGCCTTACAGAACTCCAGAAAACTTGTACAAAGGCCTTGCAGGAAAAAGTTTCATAAATTATGCAAATTAGATACTTAATTAGCATATTTTACGCCCAAAATCTAATCAGGTCAAGAACTCATCAACCCGCTTCTTTCCACCAAGTTGCATCACTGTCACCCTTACGGAACTCCAGATAAATCGTGTACAACATGGGTTAACATTTTTATCACAGATGGACGAGCGGACGAACGGACGGACGCTGCTCATTTCATAGTCCCCGTTCCGAACTCGTTCGGCGGGGACAATTAAGTGTCTGTGCACTCAGTATGAACAACGTATAGTCATCCACAGCACATTACTGATCATTGATTAGGTGATGGTTTATTATAAAGTGGAAATCAATTTTCATGGTCAAAGTTATGAATGGATTGATGTCATAATGATCTGGTTGAGTAGTCAAGGTCATGGCCTGTTTCCTGTGGACAATAACTGCACTTTGATTTGGGTATTTTGGGCTGGCATTCCATTCTTGCAAAAAGGTAATGCATATGTTTCAGTCCTCATTAGTGTAAGGGTGTATTGATCTAATTTCCCATCATCAAAAGCATATTCCAACCAAAATCTGCATTGGTCTAAATAAAGACCCCCAAAAAAGTAACGCAGCATGTCTAAATACCCCCATAGGTTACAAACCGTTGATCTTAGCACACAAACATAAAATTATATAAATAGTTTGTTTTCTTCCGTAAATTTTGATACCCTTCTTGCCCCATTGCGATCAATATTGCCAACACAATACCCATTATAAGAAAATCTCTCCTTTTTTAAAAGTTGCAATAAAATATATAGACATATTGATTGCCATTCAGTGAAAGGCCACGTTCTTCCCGTGAAGTGTGTGTCACTTAATGCATGGTTGTGTATTGTAACCTTGTAATACTGTCTTCAGGTGCAACTTTGAAAATGTGACACATTTTCGTAAAATGAACATTGTGTTGGCGATATTGATCACAATGGAGCAAGAAGGGTGTCAAAATTTGCAGAAAAAGACAGACTATTGATATCATTTTATGTTTTCGTGCATAGACCAAGGGTTCGTAACTTATGGGGGTATTTACACATGCTGCGTTACTTTTTTGGGGTCTTTATATTAACTTTTCAATAAAACAAAAGTGAAAATAATGGTATTTGAATTGAACACAAACATTTTTTATTTGAAATTGACTACTACCACCTTTCTCCTGAAAACCTTTTCCTACCTGATATTCTCTGTCTAAACCAAATGTTGGTCCATCTCCAAGATGTTCAAGCTTTGGCGGTGTCAAGTCAACTAGAACGCCATCACTTTCCGTGTCAATATGGTCAAGAGCGCCATTTATGGTGCGAAGGTTAAACTTCACCTGGTCCTTGTGATGTAGATGAAAGTGATGCCACTCAAACATTGAGACATCCTTACCGACAGACTCTTGCGCATGAAGTTCTTCAAAGTCAGACCTGCGAAATGGGGAACAATTGATTTGAATAAGTAATGGCCTTTAAACACAACTGGCACAGCTGTTTGTAAGTCTGACAAAACTTGACGACTAATTTGGATTATTTATACCACTGACTTCATCCTGTTTATATTTTACGAAATTTCATTGCGGGCAAATATAAATTTTCTTAAAAATATAGTTTAACACGTCTCTCTATGGAGAAATGGGCATACATATCATGACCTTTGTAGGCCTATGTGGCAATATTTTTCTGATTTTTGCAGAGGTACATGTAATAGCTCTTGCATGTCCCTACTTATATCAGTTGGCAAAATTGTGTCGCCACTGCTTAAAATTGCTCTAACAAATAAAAGAGACGATTGCAGTGGGGTCCAAACAGCGGCGATGGTTTGGATCAGTAGTTTATTTCAAGTTATAACAGAACTTTACACTGCAAATATTCGTCCTTTATCGTCTGACGGATAATGCTTTTATTTTCTCTTAATATTATATGCAAATGTGCATAAAACATTTTGTTACAATGTAAAACTTCCAAGGTACTTACAAGAGGGTTTAAGCAAAGGCACATTATTTAGCACAAATAATTGAAAAAATGAGAGGTGCTACCATTCCGATTTCAATTTTAAATATAGAGCACACACACAAATGACGCTGCTCGGGCTTCATCGATACCATTTCTCGTAATCGCACAGAATGATCGAGGACTTAGCTGACTTCTGTAACCAGGTAGCCGAGTTGATTGATATATGCTGAGTTTGTAATGGCCAATGGTCTAAATATTCGCAATCACACAAGCTCCAAAGTAGAATGCAATTAGCAAACATGAACATTGCATTAAGGTATCAAGAGAAGATATCAGTAGCATACCACAATGCATTGCTTCCAGGAGGTTTGTACAGTACAAAGGCGCATTGTTAGATATGAAAACATTGGTAAATTGACAGTACTGATCACAAACTTGCATTTTAAGAATGTTTCATCGCAACAATTACATGACTACCTGTACAAAAACCTCCTTGAAGCAAGGTATTAGGGAAGCTTACGGATATTCTTTCTCTTAAAAAAGAGCGTATACAGCAAATACTCACTGCCAGGACGGTTGAAATAGTTTTAGCTGGTGTTAGTATTCCTTTACTTAGCTTTATCAAAACTATGAAGGAAAGTTGTGGTGTTGTCACTTATGTATCCAAAAGTAAATATTTCCACTTACATATCAGGCGCGTTTGCGTTGTACAAATACTTTGTAATCGATATATTAGATTCAGGGTCTGCAAAATTCTGCCACTGGCCAGACACTGTAGCAGGTTGGGATGAGAACACTAGAATTACTGGTGCAGACAAGTTGCATTAGAGCGTCAAATCTACATGCCCTTTGCTGGTTTTGTCATAAATCACATAACACTAGATGGAAAATGGGAAAAAAAAGCAGCTATTAAATCAATTCACTATGGTTCATTGAATTACCATCAAGTTAAAGGCCGACTCAGAGATTTGCTGAGGCGGGCGCCCTCAATTTCAAACAATAGTGTTTTGGATGTCCACATCTTGTCCATTATGATAACGTGTTGAAATTTACTAAGCTTAAATCGAAGTCCTTCATATAGAAAATCACAACTCGTTTTAAAATTCCGGATCGGGAATTTTGTTATACACAGTATCCTATGGGACTTACATAAACTACACATAAATGTTTACTGCATCAAAACGAAAATCCGATTCATCTCAAAAATTCGGAATTGCCATTTAGGTTACTATCTTTGTTAGTTGACTATTTTCATTAGTACACAAAAAAATAATATCGAAATCTCTGAGTCCCACTTAACTGTTCTGGATCACGTTGATTCAGCATTTCATCATAGGGAGATCATAAAGGCTGGATGGGGATTATGGTTTGGTCAAGGTACCTAACATATAGGTAAAAAAAAAAAACTTGCAAGGGTACAAGCAATCGCATGGTCATATCCCAATCAAATCAATGGCCAATTTGTAATTAGAATGACCCAGATTACTAAAATATATAGTAATAGGTGTTCCCGTGTTCGCGATCATCTGAGTTTCGCGATCACGTGGCTTGAATGAACCCGGGTTTCGCGGTGCTTGATATGAATGACTCTGATGGACATCAGCATTCAACCCCACCCTCTCCAAATTTCAGTCCATATACACCAATGTTGACACACATTTGTTGATCCTGAACTCCCATTTGTGGGCCTTTCAAACTGTTCACCTTCAAAAATGTGAAATACTACACCTAAAGGAATGTGATGCTGGCACTGGAGCAGGCACACAGCCTTTTTAATATAAAAATGGTGACCTAGGTTGTTTAGTTAAATTAGTTAAACCAAAGTTTTAAATCCGATTCTGTCCCTGTCAACGGGGGTGGCCGGATACACCTTGCATTCAGCATACTACTGTGAGAGGATTTATTGGTGCAAAAGGTAAGTGACCGGATGCCCTTCCTGAGCCAATCCACAGTTTTCGGCAGTGGGCCTTAGCCTTTGGGCAAACTATGCCCACATACAAGGCAGCATGTGCTGGATGGTCGCCAAGCTCTCCTGAGCTGACGCCTTGAAGGTAGATCTTTTTTTTTTTAAATTTTAAAAAGTATCAAAATACATGTAGTTGGTTAACACAGAAGCTAAGTATTCGTGTCAATTTTTATCACAAGTATTTGCTGTTATAGGGCATATTTTAAACTTATTAGATTTGGCTTCCATTTGAATTTGAAGTATGACTTAATGTTACAAGTGCTTACACTAGTTCTGGATTCCTATAGTATATTTTTAACTCCATAGTTTGAAATATAGGGGTTGAAATAATATCCTTAATGGCGAAGCCATCTTGGATTCTCAAATGCCCAAGGATGCCCAGGTGGCACCTGGAAGATTCTTATTCTACCCACCCTATCTGTCATTCAGCAAACAACTTGTGTATATACTCAACTTTGACGGCAGGACATCACTGGACCATATCCCGACTTATTACGTCAGACGCACAAATGGTCACCTTATTCTAATCCCCGACTATACCACCGACTTCGTGATATTCAGCTATCACAGTATCTATAATGCTATGATAATTTTAATGATATGCTTATGATAATTTTAAGGATTGACTGGTTATGATCCTGATATACCTAATATAAAGATACCTTCATCTGATTGGTTAAAAGTGGAGGCATCAATTTCAAACTAGCTTCAAGGAATTGAAACCAAAAATGAACTATGCCCTGGGAGAGCGGGCATCTCATTCAGGAAAATAGGCCGGGACACCTCTCCCCAGCATAGAGACTGCCGTAAGGACTATCCATCCGGATTATGAGTGTATAGATTGAAGCTGGTGTAGAGATGAATACAGCGCGAACTCGCCGGGGTCACATTTCTGTGTGTGAGGCCGATCGTTTTAGGAATATTGTTTCACATTTGACCACACAGTGCTGGTCCAGAAGACGGTACAAAACAACACAAACAAGGGCAACGAAATGGCTGAAACACAGCCACGGGCGGAAGCTGGTAGACGACGAAGGGTCTTAAATGAATCATGACGCAGCTGATAGTGCGTATACCAAACGGCAGGTAAAATTCGCCGTGAAGATATCAAGGATTATTGACCAAGCGGTGAAAACCCAATTGCAAGGCCGTGGAAGGTTGCCGAAAATTTTCGGAGTTCGATGAATGCGGGGATACGCATCTGCCGACAGAAAAATTGCCACTTTGATATTAGCAAAAAGTCGATGATGGCGATCCGTTTTGGACTTCAACGTCACTTCCTCAACACACGGAAGTTGATATCATAGGTCATGAAGATTTTGCTGAATTTTAACGAGTTTTCAAATGTGTCTCAGCAACCTGAAACAGCAAGTAAGGTTAGTAAGTGGTTTTTAAAGCACAAAAAAATCCCATATCGCCAGAAGGGACATGGCCTTAATCAAGGTCAGGGATTGAATGATCCACACGGGTCTCAGGACCCCCCCCAACCAAAAAAAAAAAAAAAAAAAAAAAAAAAAAAACCCCCACAAAAAATGAGTGTTCCGGATAGTACCGCGGTACTTTTGCAAGCGTGGCAGGAAGAACTTAAGAGCCATGATGCGGAATTTACAAATGGTGACATGGAATTGAAGAAGTGGAACTTTTTTTTTTTTCTGGATTTACTTGTTACTGTTGGTTTTGTGTTATAATTTGGATGTTTAATTGGAACATTAGAAGTGGATCCTGGAGAACTATGGTAAGTTCATGAAATTGGTACTTAAACCATGGCCTACACTTATTAGGATATGTTAAGAATCTTGGCTTAGAATGCTCTTTTAACCAATCAGATGACAAGAATCTATATATCGGTATATAAACCAAATATTGGACTGCTTTTTATTGGGGACAGGTTGAAACTATAGGACCTCGGTGATCTCGAACCATACTATGCCCCTCGGCTTATGCCGGGGAATAGGATGGGGCTTTCGAGACACTTGGGCCTATAGGTTCAAAACCATGCACCTCATAGCAGTAATATTGTATAATATTATTCATCAGACCTGCCAATCGCCATTTGAGACTCTGTGACATTTGCTGCTCTAAGCTCCATGGATTCATATGTGAGGATTTTGACAACCACATTGCTGCTGGCGGCTAGAGGCATAGGTTGAGCTATTATTATGGTGAGTGGCTGATTGCAATAGCCAGTATTGATTTATTCCATTAAGGTTATCCAAAGATTGGAATTGCAAACCTGGCACAGCATCCTCGCTGGATTAGTGGTTAGGTAGATATCTAACCTCATGATACAGTGGTCTGGGGTTCAAATCCCACTCCGACTACTTAGCAATTATGAAATTTTTCATTATTTTTTTCAGGTTAGGGAACATTCCAAGTCAAAAAAAGATCAGATAAACCATGCTGCACACTGAGGTTAGTATGGGAGACCTGCTCCTGACCGTATGATTAGGGGTCAAAATCTCCTAAGTGTGCCATAGAATGCTATGATAGGTGAATTGATTATTGTTTATATGATCCCTCTTATTTATAGTCTGGCATACCTCCATCGATGACGCAGTGAATTCAGCCTATCATACCTCCATGAATTGCCTGCGATAGTGTTAATAGTGATGTGATTTATTGTGATTGATCCCTATTATTTACAGTATGCCTACCTCCATCCGATGACGCAGGGCCCTAGCCTATCATAACCTCCATGGATTGCTGTGATGTGTTAATAGGGAATTGATTGATTTATTGTGTATTTGATCACTAATATTTACAGCTGCCTACTCCATCCGAATGACGCAGTGACACTAGCCTATGATAACCTCCAATGGTGGATTGCTGTGTGATAGTGCTATAGTAGATTTCCAGATGGTTGAGGCCACCTGGGGGGCTGTCTCAAGTTCAATTGATCAGAACAATCTTTTGTCCCATCTACTGAGTGTGTGAAAGGTTACACATCATCATACGCCGGAGAAGTGCCTACACCCAGATGTAGGCAAAATTATCCCTGATTCAGGATCATAGAAATTCTGCCAGGAGCCACATATCTGACAGTGCAATATAGAATTGTACTGAGATTACCTGATTTTAGAATTCAAAGAAAAGAATACATCACTTGGGCGAGAAAAATCTCATATGTGCATTGACCTCTAAAATTCAAACCTCATATGTAGCAAATTAAAACAGGCCAATGGACAAATTTTATAGTGCAAATTATGTTGAAATTTACAGAAGACAAAGAAAAATGAATGATTGCGTTGAAAACAGTTAATTTATTAAGCACAAAGATAAAGTCTTTTTGCAGTTTGAAAATGATCAGAAGGCCAAAATCTTGTTTTTAAATATTGTTGACAGACCCCTGATATTATATTAATTAAATCATGTAATAAGCTTTATAAATTGTGTGTGGAGAACTGGAAAATATTAATATGAAAACTAGTGTTGTGCAATAACCATGACTTATCTGATTGACCAAGTTCTAAGTGGACTAGATTGTGAGCAACTTCCTAAGAAAATGTCAGAAGGACGTTTGCAGTAGAGGACAATGGAGCACATGTCTTATCTTATTCAGTCTAGACTTACAGGCGTTCTTTGTTTACCTGAGGAAGAAAAGATTTCAAACCTGTTGATGAACCAGTAGACTTTGTGTAAATGCTATGTCAAAACAAATTCAGGTTCAGGATGTGAAGCATGTTTCAGCGAATGGAAGATTGCGAAATTTCGACTTGTCTCCGAATGTTTTATTGATCATGGGACAATGTGGCTAAGGACAAATTCTGTTGCAAGTCATTCTTCCTTGCAGTTGACAAGAGATTTCAGCGATTGTAGACCTCTCAAACAGGAGAAGTTGGAGACACTTGAGAACTTGTATAACAGTTAAGTTATATAAATATGTTGTTTATTACAATTCTGTAAAGTCGATAGAAGTTCAGAGCTGCACGAAATTTGGTGCCTTGGAAAAAAACAACGGTTAACATTAGAATACCAGCATGATCTTGTTATTGGGCCAGTGCTGACTCTACAAAGAGTTCACCTTTTAATGCAACTAAGACCTGGTATGGCAATATTAAGTGCCAGTAATACTTCCAGTTTTTCTCCAAAGTTACGAGTTACAAATTAATCAGGCCAGTCTAGTCTAGTGGAAAAGGACTTTACGATAAGACGAAAATAGTTGAAACGTACCAGCAGGAATTGTGTCGCCAAGATTATGGACATGATTACAGAGGACTGGCTGCGCACCAACAAGAACTTGAAAGTTATACAATTCAGGAGAGTTGTGTGTTGATTTGATTAGGTAAGAAATATAATAATTTTGTGCATGTTAATTTTTGTGTTTTTGTGAGAATCAGCTATCACAATCTAATTGATGTATTAAAATCATTGTTTTGAAATTACATCTGGTCAGTCAATCATCTTCTTACAAATGGTAATTGTGAATTTTGTTTTAATGAACCACGGGAGGTTGCTTTTTGACTTGGGTAAGTCCCCGTAACAATATACTGTTTGATTCATGTGATTCTGCCTCAAATTAGGTGACATTAAACCAGGAGTCACACATCATAGGAGATTTCAGCGTTTGTAGTGGTTGAGAGCCGTCATAAACAGCGTTTAATACCCTGCAGTAATCGATTTCTGATCACTTTTGGGGAGGGCAGTAGCAAGAGGTAGACGTATGTACACAGAGCATGGCTGCTGCGCCTATTATTGCCTCAAAATAAAATTGAAGCCCACATACTGGACTATTAATAAAAAAAATTGTATTTTCGGAATATGTGTTGAATAAAACAAGAAAAAATGCTTTCAAATATTTTGCATGTGTCGTGCACATTCGAAGCACCACCCCTATTATGTAATGGAAATCCCATTTGATACATCGATCGTGCTGTTTCGCAAGTGTGAAGAAGACGAAAATCATGACATGAAAAGAGTGACTTGGCGCTGATTTTGGAGTATTAAGGTACAAACATGCGAAAAATGATGTGTGATGGGGTTCATTCATGGGATTTTTCATGAGTTAAACGCTTGATTTTGCGACCGAGGGCAGGTCGCGACGGGGCGTCGCTCAGTTGTTATAAAATTACCATATGAGGGTTTGCATTTGACCTTTGAAGTTGCCTAATAAGGTTTTGTCTGCCTAACAACGGTATTGTAAAAAGTCATTTAGGCGATGGGATCTAAGAGAAGGAAGAGGCTTGCAAAGGTACTTTCAACACGCGATTGCCGAAGTAACTGATTTTGTAAGATTATTAATAAATATATCCCGTTCTCAGTACTCTGGGGCATGTCAAGTCCAAATATTGCACATTTTTTGAAATAATAAAATGTCAATCACAATTATTCCCTAAATACAGTCAGATGTACATCATGCTTGCATTGACTCGTGCAAATAATAACAGCCTTTGACCCATCTTAGCAATCATATCAAAATTACTTCCATCATATATTCTTACCTTGCCTCCGCTCTTTAGTAATGCATGTCTTGTCCAAGGTTATTTCCATCAAAGACCTGGCAGCAAATGGTTCTGTCCGGTCCACCACAAGTGCAGAGTTGCCCAGAGCTGATTGAGACAGGTCACTACATACATAACAATTGTGTGTTCTTCATAAACTGGTTCTGGTACACATTATACATGACTGAATGAACATTCATACTCCCTAATTGAGATTCTCAAGTGTGAATTTTACACACATTAACCAGGCACTTCATCTTCATAATTACAATACAATCACACACAAAACCACACTCGTTATAAAAAAAAGGTGCAACTCAGAACTTTTTGGTCCTCTCTGTAGCACCCTAATAAAAGTCCTACTACAATCTTCAAGATTTAGATCGGCCTTGTACCTTCCTTTGATATGTGCTCATTATTTTGAAAATGTTGAACCTTTTTGGTTCTGGAAATATTTTGGTCTTTTAAAACTTTTTTTTCTCTTCGGCTCCACAACAAACTTGAAGGAGCCTTGTATATAAGGCAAAGACATCCCTTGATTTTAGCTTATAATTTGTGGGCATGTTGTTTTAATCAACAAATATTTTTATTACATGATATCACAGACTCCGTAATCATTGATAGAAAGTCCCAAAAGTCCCCAACCCGGATCAACGATGGTACGCCTACAGGGGAATCAACGCTGGTGTGGGTTTTATTTTCCATGTTGAATTAAAACAACTCTGGAGTTTTTTTAATAAGAATCATTTTGTTTATCCATATGGTGCTTTTGGGTATTGGGCTTAATCATTTGAGTGGGGCGATAAAAGCTTTAAGCAACCCATTAGGCATCAAATAGAATGGCTGCCTGACCCCAACACTAATGCAACGAATCAATTCCAACAGATTGTATTGATAATACCTTTAAAAACAACATATCAAAAGTCTACTAAAATCAAGGAGTGGAACATATAGTTTAAGGGTTAAGGGTTTATACAGTGGTCAAAATATGAAATATCAAAACCGTCGACAGTATGCCAACGTGTTCGTTACTTTCCTTGTTTCAGGATTAAAAAAAAGTATAGTTTTCCATATCTGCAGATTGTAGTTCAATAGTTATGAGTCACAAAAGGTTCAAGGTGACCAATGTGGTAAAATTTCAGATATATACGTTCGTTATAAAAATGGTTTGTCAAATGTTCTCTAATGGTACAGACTCGAAAAAATATACTGGTTCACCATCTATAATATTTGTTGCAAACTGGAACGCAAAATGTGAATGGGGATACAGGGGTCTATGGTGAGGCATTAGTAAAAGCTCTTTAATTCTTAAGGAAAGTTCAAACAAAGAATCTATTTACATTTACTATCTAGTGGGACAAATTTACAAGTTAAAACCAGTCGATCAAAATGGAACCATTCTATAATTTTACCCCAGGACGACCATGAACCGTTATGAGCCTATTGTACTAAACTATAACGTGTAGATAGGGAACACTATACCTTTTAAACCTTAGGAGTAGCCCAATAAATTGGTTTATCATTTAAATCAATTCGACAATTCTAATTTTTTAACCCTGTACAAACGTTTCCCCCTATTTTCTAATGTTCCATAGGTTGATTGTTTAGACTTTTATAAATATATTATTTTTTTTATTGATTTGTGATTTGAAATTTTACTCCCCATTGTGAATTCCTTCAATTTGGCCAAGGGGTCAAACATAATAAAAGTATGCGACCACTATGCAAAAATTTCAAGTTTGGAAAAATCTTGAGGGCCACACTTTTTCAAATTGGGCCAGTTATTCTCTTTAACAAAGAGGTCAATATCCATAAAATCTTTGATAAAAAAAAACCGTTCAAACATTCCAAACCACATCCCTCGAAAGGTGAACACAGAGTAATAGCTCTGAATCAAATGGCTATTCTGTAACAATTCTTTAAAAAATCAGAGCAAGATATTACCAAAACTTATGCCGCATTAGAAACTAAATATGAAATAAATTTATTTATGTGCAATTTAATCTACTAATCAAAAACTTTAACAAAGCCCAAATCAAAAATGATTAGATTTTGCTAATAGAATCAAATATGGCAACTCCTATACAATTAAAAGTGCCTATTCTTATCTAATGCATGATATACTAAGCAATCGCAAGGAGCGTAGCATTTTTATGACAATCACTTCCATCGTTATTGGAAAAGCGACTGCCAATACCTAAAAGATAAGTTCACTAGTCATACCAAAACGACTTGACGCAAGCCAGTTGAATTGAATTCACTCAATCGCTCAGACGCTCCAGCGACGACTTTGATGCTGGAAGCGATTTTGACAAAACGCTACAAGCGTTTTTTTTTCATAGGGATTTACAATAGCCGATGTTGTGACAGCAAGTATATTATGGGCATAAGTTGTATAATGTTCTCTACTTGTTATGAGAGCTGAATTTGTGCACAATGCCAACAACTTT